>JANKOE010000206.1:22778261-22791728 GCA_026284465.1 Erythroxylum citrifolium | reverse complement strand
CACAGATTTTTGCCTATGTCTAGGTCCAAACCTATAAGTTCTTAATTTTGGTTTTCCACTACCGATTTTCACCTTTCGATTCTTCAACCGATAATTTTGACGCAAACTATGTGAGGCCTAACATATAATAAGCACAATAATTCACAAAATAAGAATCAACAACTACAAATCAATTTTATTGAATAAAATCCATAATCAAATTATATATAAAATCAAAAGCTACTATCCATCTTTGAAACCTAACAAAAAATCTACTCAGTCGTGTTCAACAGATTAAATAATAAAGCAAGAAAAATAAACATTAAAGAAGTAAGGAATGAAAAACTCAGTTGCGCGTCCAGGTCTCCTTCGTCCACCAGCGGTGTGCATCAAATCCTGGAGTCTGCCTGCCTGTCGAGCGTCAAAGTCTTGGAGTCAGCGTGCCTTTCTGCTATTGTCTCGTCTCCCAGTTCTGCCGCTCCTCACCAACAAAGACTCTCTAATTAAAAAACTCTCTAATTAAAATTTATCTTGCCGCTACTCTAATAATAAAACCTAACTCTCTTCCGCTGTTGTGCACGATAATAATAAAATCAATCCCCCCTGCCGCTAGTCTAATATGTGATATATATACTTGATGCCCATTAAAAACCTAAAGCCTTCCCAGCTGCCACGTGTTTCTTCAATTCTTAAAAACTCTGCTGCCGCTAGTCTTTCCAATTAATTCCCACATGCGTTGCCGCTAGTCTTCTCTGCTGTGTGCGTTCTTCAATTAAAAATAAACTAAGCATCAAATGTTCCCTCCTTAGAAACGTCACCTTGGTCTGCATTTTGGACACTTTATGAGTTGTCTTTGTTCTTTCATGCGTGGATGGAGTTGTCTTCTTTTTTATTCACCTGCAGGGCAACTTCTTAGGTTTAATTTGAACCCAAATTTCATACTTTCTACCAAAAAAATTAGAAAATAAAATAAATAACAAATTCAATGAAAATAAATAAATAAACCTAAAAATGCTACTAAAATGAATGAATAAATATGCAAAATAAATGCAAATATGACCTAAATACCTATATGAATTAGACTAAACAAATGCCCTCAAACTCGAACTTTTGCTTGTCCCCAAGCAAAATAAAGATTTATAAAATATTTTCAAAGCTACTTATCCAAGGAATCGTAAAAATTATAAATCCAAGCATTCAAATTCACTTTTAGCCTTTCCATTCAAACCGTTTCCACCTTCATGGCACAAGAAACTAAGAAATTACTCAAGCCAATATTCCTTTAACCTTTGATCAATTATGGAAAACCCTCATCTTGCAAGAAGCAAAGAAAACTAAAGTAGGTTCCATAACAACTTATAACCTAAGTATCTCATACATAATGATGATATAATTAATTAACCAATCCTATAGGCAAGACATCCTAACTTATCTCCACTAATGTAGCATTTATTATTGAAGGGTCAATAGGTCTTACTAGGTTGTAATGTGGCTATTGTGTGTGTAATGTGGTTTGAAACAAAGAAAGGGGAAATAAAGGCTAAAAAAATTTGAGGGATGATTGTTTAAAATATGCAAATGTAGAAAGCATGCATAAATTTTATATTCTTTTTGTTTTTGTTTTTGTTTTTCTTTTTTTGAATAAATAAGGAAATACAAAATTGACATCCAAATATCTCAAATGATTACAAGCTCCCATCTCCTAATGCATTTAAATAGGCTTGGTCCACGTATAAACAATATTAAGCCTCCACAAATTAGGAAAACTTCCCCCAAACTCCTTTCATTGCATATTTTGGAGCTTCAAATTTCTCCTTTTCTTAGTTGGGAACAAAAAAACAACTCTTGGATTGGATTCTTTTCTTTTTTTTTGGAAATATATCAAAATTATACACATTCCAAAGCATAACAAATCTTAAACAATCAAGCCACATAAAAGGGTAGGGGATTAAGGTCCTAGACTCGATTTAATTAAGGGTACCAAGAAAAATTAGGATAATGTATAGAGCTCAAAAAAGGGTTCCAAGGGGAAAAAAAAGGAGAGTAAGCTAAAAGTCATTTAGGCTAGATAACAAAGAACGATGCCTAAATCATTTCCTTTTTTAATAACTGCTAAGATTTCACCTCGATAGGATTAGAAAGCTTGTTCTAGGATTGGTGAGATATCAACAAGTTACAAATTGCCAAGAAATTTTCTTTTAAGTTCTCTAAACGTCTAACAAAAATTAAGAAGATTTCCAATTAAAAGAATATAAACAAAAGCAAATTCCTAAGATTCTTGCACTAATCAAGAACTTTCCAATCCACAACCCATTCTAAAAATGGATTCAACTGCTTTTCCAAACAATTCCTATTCATCCATGGATAAGGCAGGGAATTTTGTGTGTGAATATATACCATGAATGAATAAATAAATACCAATGTAGGTAAAAGATTTGCAAAAGAAGAACAAAACAAAAATTTCAGTCACCCCTCTAAACTCAAAATTGGCAGTGTCCTCAATGTCAAATAAGCCAAATAATTCTCATCCATAAAATTCCACACAATGCACAATATAAATCAAACACCAAATTCAACCAAACCACACTCATTCATCAATTAAACATTATTGTAGAGTAATAAAAGGAAGTTTGAGGAGAACTTCCCTGGACTGTGACAGTGAGTGCATTTCCAACCACATCTTCTATTCATCCACAATCCCGAGTTATTGTCCCTTCAAGAAAAATAATTGAGAATTATTAACTTGAGTTTGGAAAAAATGGAAGCGTCGTACTAAAAATAAATAAATAAACCAAAAAGAAAAGGAAAGAAAATTGGGTTGCTTCCTAATAAACGCTTGTTTAAAGTTTGTAGATAGACTTTGAATTCTTTTCTCAAGGCTTTGGACTAGAAAGGGAGCAAATTGTCCTTTTCTCAATTTGAGCTCCAGCAATATATGGCTTTAAACGTTGTTCATTAACCTTGAAAATTTCAGTTTTTGGGTCTTCTATCTCTGTTGCTCCGTAAGGAAAACCTTCACCACTTTGAACGGCCCCGACCATCGAGACTTTAACTTTCCAGGAAATATTTTCAGTCTTGAATTGAAGAGTAGCACCAAATCTCCTTCTTTGAATTCCCTCCTTACAAGGTTCTTATCATGCCATCTTTTAATTCGTTCCATATAGATTCCGACACTTTCATAAGTGTCATGCCTTAACTCTTCCAACTCATTCAATTGCAATAGTCTTTTAGCACTTGCTTCTTTAAAATCCATATTCAGCTTTCTTATTGCCAAATAAGCTTTGTGTTCAAGTTCCACCGGAAGATGGTAAGACTTCCCAAAAACCAGTCTATATGGAGTTGTCCCTATAGGGGTCTTGTACACCGTCCTGTATGCCTACAGAGAATCATCAAGCCTCAAAGACCAGTCCTTCCTTGATGAATTAACCGTCTTCTCCAAAATAGAATTGATCTCTCGGTTAAAAATTTCAGCTTGACAGTTAGCTTGAGGATGGTAAGCTAACACTTGCTTATGGTAGACCCCATATTTCTTCAGCAAATTCTCGAAGGAACGGTTGACAAAGTGAGTCCCTCGATCACTTATTATGACCCTTGGGGTCCCAAACCTTGTGAAAATATTCTTCTTAAGGAATTTTAGCACCACTTTCGTGTCACAAGTTGGACAAGCAACAGCTTCTACCCATTTCGAGACATAATCTACTCCCACCAAACTAAACTTGTTATCAAAAGAAGGTGGAAAAGGCCCCATGAAGTCCAATCCCCATATGTCAAAGAGTTCCACTTCCAAAATTTCTTACATTGGCATCTTATGCTTCTTTGAAATGGTTCCAGTTCTTTGACATCGGTCACATGCTTGAGTAAAATTCCTTGCATCCCGAAAAGTGTTGGCCAATAAAATCCTGCTTGTAGCACCTTGGCTGCTATCTTTTATGAACTAAAATGTCCTCCATAAGGCGAGGAATGGCAATTCATCAACACTTCTTCAACTTCTTCGCCTGGCAAACAATGCCTAATAATTCCACCATTGCATCTCCAGAATAAATATGGTTCCTCTCACATGTAATACTTCAAATCTGAGAAAAATTTCTTCATCTGCTGGTAGGAAAAATCCGGTGGTGTAACTCCAATGACCAAGTAATTCACGAAGTCTGCATACCAAGGAACAATGGAAGGTATAACTGTTGCTAGTTCTTGGACAACATAACATAACTTGTTCAGATCTGCACAGTCTGTGTGCTGGGTACTTGCAAGAAAAAACAAATTCTCATCACAAAAATTATCATCTATAACCAACTGATGAGTTGAGTTTGAAAGCCTCGATAGATGATCTGCAACCACGTTCTTTGCCCCATTCTTGTCTTTTATCTCCAAATCAAATTCTTGAAGGAGCAGTATCCACTATATTAGCCTTGGTTTAGCTTCTTTCTTTGCAAGTAGGTACCTAATAGCAGCGTGATCTAAATAGACAACTACTTTGGAACCAACTATGTAGGACCTAAACTTGTCCACCGCAAACACCACAACTAGGAGTTCCTTTTCAGTGGTTGCATAATTCAATTGTGCGTCATTGAGCGTTTTACTCGCATAATAGATAGCATGAACTACTTTATCCTTCCTTTGCCTAAGCACAGCTCCTACAGCAAAATCGGAGGCGTCACACATAATTTCAAACGATCGCGACCAATCCGGAGGTTGAAGAATTGGAGCAGAAATTAAGGATTCTTTTAACCTATGAAAAGAATTCAAAAAGGCATCATCAATCACAAAAGGGACATAATTATTCCATAGATTTGTCAAAAGTTTAGCTATTTTAGAAATCTTTGATAAATCTTCTATAAAAACCAGCATGCCCCAAAAAGCTTCTGACTTCCTTAATCGAGGTAGGTGAAGGTAAATTTGCTATCACTTCGGTCTTAGCCTTGTCCACCTCAATCCCTCGATTAGAAACAAGATGACCAAGTATTATCCCTTTGCACCATAAAATGACACTTTTCTCAGTTTAATACAAGGTCTACTTCTTCACACCTGCTCAAAACTTTGCCAAGGTTAGATAAACATCAATCAAATCAAACCCCATATACTGAAAAATCGTCCATAAAGACTTCCATAATTTCCTCAATGAAATCCGAAAATATTGCCATCATACACCTTTGAAAGGTAGCTGGGGCATTACACAGACTAAACAGTATCCTTCGATAAGCAAAGGTACCATAAGGGCATGTAAATGTCATTTTTTCTTGATCATTAGGGTGAATGGGAATTTGGAAGAAACCAGAATAACCATCCAAATAACAGAAGTAATCATGATTAGCTAGCCTCTCTAACATTTGATTAATAAAGGGTAAAAGGAAATGATCCTTACGGGTGGCTTTATTTAATTTCCTATAATCTATACACACATGCCAACCTATTACAGTTCTAGTTGGAATCAGCTTATTATTATCATTTCTTACTACTGTCATACCTCCCTTTTTAGAGGCACAATGGACCGGGCTTACCTATGTACTGTCGAAAATCGGATAGATAATTCTTGCAGCTAGAAGTTTAAGCACTTCTTTCTTCACGACCTCCTTCATATTTGGGTTGAGCTTTTTTTGGTGTTCCCGAACTGGCTTTGTATCTTCCTCTAAATTGATCCGAAGCATACAAAATGCTGGACTTATTCCTTTCAAGTCTGAAATTTGGTAGCCATTCGCTTTCCTATACTCTCTTAAGACCTTCATTAATTTTTCAATCTGCACAGTACTCAAATTTGCATTAACAATGACTGGATAAGTACCATTAGGTCCTAAAAATTCATACCTGAGATTGGAGGGTAGAGGCTTAAGTTTAACTATTGTGGCTCTTCTTGTTTCAAATCTGGTGCAGTGATCTATTCTGATTGCACAGGTTGTGTTAATTTATGGCTTATGGGTTCCTGCTGAAATTGAATGCACTAGAAAATTTCCAACAAATCATCAGGTTTAGACTTCCTAAATTGACTTCTAACTTCCTCATCAACTCTATCAACTTTAAGACATGAATCTCCCTCATCTTTTTCCTTAATTGCCTTTCCTAAATTAAATTCTACTTTTTCCTCTCCAACTTTCAATGTCATTCTCCCATTCTTGACATCTATAATAGCTTCTGCAGTAGCAAGAAAGGTCTCCCTAAAATAATGGGTATATTTGTATCTTCTTCCATCTCCAAGACCACAAAATCTATTGGGATAAAGAAATTCCCTACTTTCAAAGGTATATTTTCTAAAACCCCTTGAGGGTATTTGATTGACCTATCAGCTAGTTGGAGGGAAATTATAATAAGCTTAAGTTCTCCTATATCTAGCTTTTGACATATAGAAAGAGGTAGGAGATTTACACTTACACCAAGGTCACATAAAGCCTTACCGATATTTGTGCTTTCGATTTGAAAAGGAATGGAGAAGCTTTTGGGATTCCTCAACTTCAGTGGCAGCTTATTCTGTAAAATAGTGCTGGACTCTTCCGTCAACGCCACTATTTCATACTCCTCTAACTTCCCCTTATTTGACAATATTTCCTTTAAGAATTTTGCACAGGTTGGCATTTGTGTGAGAGCTTCCGTGAAGGGAATACTGATGTATAGCTTCTTGAGGATTTCCAAAAATTTCCAGAACTGTTTATCCGGTTGAGCCTTCTGAAAACGTTGTAGGAATGGGATGGGTGGCTTGTATGGAGGAGGTGGAGTAAATTTTTCAGTTCCATCATTTTTTGGTGCGTTTTGGATAGGTTGTGTAATTGGGACAAAATCAAATCTTTCCTTACTTGCTGCTTTATTTTTGCTTTCCACCATCGGTTCTAAGAACTTCCCACTTCTCAAAATCACTACATCAGCATTCTCCTTAGGATTTTCTGGTTGCGTAGGCAATTTACCCTTATCCCCTCTTGATGTACTAGTTTGTTGAGCAATCTGAGTCTCCAACATCTTGTTGAATATGGCAAGTTGATCTACCTTAGAACTAAGCTGCTGAATTAGTTCTACCATGAACTCCAAGATGGTTTCTGCTCTTGAGCTTGTGAGGGTTGTGGAGGGGCTTGAAGTTTTGCATTTTGGAATCATGGAGGACCCCTATTGAAGTTTTGTTGCTGGGATGGAAAGTGAGGTTGGTTTTAAGGTTGGGAAGGGTAATGGGGCTGGTTTGAGAAATTTTGTGGCTGTCTGGGTTGTTGGGACCAAGAGAAATTGGGGTGATTCCTCCACTTAGGGTTGTATGTGTTTGAGAAGGCTCCTCCTTGCGGTTTAGCTCTATAGTTACCCACAAAATTAGCTTACTCAACCATAATGTCTTGTCCATAAGCTTGAAAATCATACATGGGCTGTGCAAATTGCTGCAGGTTATGCACAGGTTGTGCGCTGTTTGTCGCCATCACAATAACCTTATCCATCTTATCCATTCTCTTTGTCAGGGCTTAGCGTTCATCATAGATAACGTATGAACCTCAAATATTCCTACAATCTTCTTAGTCTCTTGCTTTAAATGCCCCCTGCTTCCACTCCATTGGTAATTATTTTGAGCAATCCTATCTAGGAGTAAATGAGCTACATCTTCAATTTTTGCCATGAAGTCTCCACCTACAGATACATCTATAGCACTTTTCTTAACCGGAGAAAACCCGTTGTAGAAAATCTGCACAAGCATCCATTTTTGAGTCCTGTAGTGGGGGCATATCTTTGTAGCTCCTTGAATCTCTCCCATGCTTCATACATAGATTCATCTTCTCTCGGTAGGAAGGAATGTTGTGGTCTTTCCTAAGGGAAAGTACTGCGTTAGGAAAGCTTGGGATAACTCTTGCCACGTAGTTATAGACCCTGAAGGTAAAGAGTAGAGCCATTCACTTGCACGATCCCTCAAGGAAAAAGGGAATAATCTGAGGCGAATTGCATTGTCAGATACTCCATTATGCTTCAACATGCTACATATCTGAATGAAATTCTCCAAATGAACGCGAGGATTTTTTGAAGGGTTGCCTCCAAATTGGGACTGTTGGACCATATGCACAAGTCCAGTCTTTAGTTTAAAGTTATTAGCAGTAACTGGAGGTGTCGAGATGCTTGATTGGTAATCCTTAAAGTTCGGTATGGCATGGTCCCGCATGGTTCTCTGATTTTGCCCACCATTCTACCTTTATTCTGCCATTACTTGCTCACTTGTAGTATCAATAGGTTCGGTTTCTATTCACTGGTTACTCTGCACAGCTTGTGCTCTTTACTGTTTTGTAGCTTTTCGGAATGCCTTAGCGGTCTTTTCAATTTTTGGATCAAATAATAAGTTTTCTGCACTATGAGAATGTCTCAGATACAAAAGGAATCACCTGCAAATCAAAAATAAAAAATAATACTCCGAGTGAAGAAATAAGCTATAAGAAAAAGTAAATAAAATGAAAAATAACAAAATGATAATGAAAAATAAATGCTCAAAGTAACCAAACAATTGGTTGTCTAATATTGCCTAAAGGAAACCCCCAGACAACGGTGTCAAAACTTGTCCGAGGCCCCACAAGTACGGGCCACGCAAGTAAATAGGGAAGTATGAGTATTGATCTACAAGGAGTTACTGAACAATTACAAGACTAAAATCATTCAATTATTTGGGCTGATCACTCAAATGTTGATTATTTAGAAATTAATTAATAAATAAATTGCTAAAACTAATCCTAAAGCAAATAGAATAACCGCACAGCTTATGCAGTATGAGTCTATAATGAATAAATCAGATATGTAAAAGGAAACCAAATTTGACTTCTAATTATTCTCGTTTGATTTGTTCAATAATCTTGATCCCTAGACTTTGAAGGAAACTAAATCTAATTATATATGATTCTCTATCGAGATGTCAAAGAAGTATCGTAGTTAAAATCAATCCTGACTATCGTGGCTCATGAAATTAACTACAACTTATTAAGATTTTTATCTAGTTGGTAATTCCTCTCACATATTTTGCCTATATCTAGGTCTAAACCTACAAGTTCTTAATTTTGGTTTTCTACTACCTATTTTCACCTTTCGGTTCTACAACCGATAATTTCAACACAAATTATGTGAGGCCTAATACATAACAAGCACAATAATACTGAATCCAAACTTCATGCTTTCTACGAAGAAACAAAAAAAAGATAAAATAAATAATAAACTCAATGAAAATAAATAAATAAACCTAAAAATGCTACTAAAATAAATGTAAAAATGACCTAAATACTAATATGAATTGGACTAAATAAGATGCTTCTAGCGCATCTACGATTCTACTCTTCACCAGGCCATTGTTGCAATAATAACGCATCATCTGGATTTGTCTTCGGGCTTCCTCTGAGTGTTGAGGAAGCTTTATTTAGGTAACTAAATCAACATGAAATTATATTTGTTTAGAAAACCATAATTTAATTTCAGGAGTCAATCGAAAAATAAAAACTAAATTTGTGTCTGCTATCAAATTTTATTGTTTCTGGAATTGTTTTCAAATATTTTTTTAGTCTCTTATTGTCCTAGTTTCATTACTTGGTGGCCTAATTATATTTCCCTAGATTTTCAACAGATTTTTGTTAAAAAAAACAAACTCCAAAATCGGCTATGCATTATTGAAATTAATCACTTATTTATTAATTCTTTGTTTTATCATATTATAAGATATTTAATTTATAGAGAATAAAACTTATTTGAATTCTAAATTTTTTATTCTTTAAAATGATCGTGATCATTTAAATTTTCCAAAAAGTATATATTATATATTAAAACTCACTTTAAGAGTGAGAAGCCCATCAAATGAGTCTTATTTCTATCACTTAACCTAAAATCCTTATGTTCTTTGAATCACTTTGAATGTCCAAATAATGGAAGGATTGTGGATCAGGACCAGGATAAGGAAAAGATTCATTTGTTTTCACGAAAAAACGCAAAGTAGGAAGTTGTCAATTAAGCAAAAACATTACCTAGGAGTTAGAACACCGCAGCCTGTAATGCCAAGCTACTAAAAGACAAATTCATACATTTATCATATCCGTATGATGTCGTGGGAATGCAACAACCTCGGGAATCGAAGGAAGTGTGCAAAACAAAAGTGGAGGTGAGCCTAAATTTAGAGTAGTGTTGGCCTTGATTCCAAAACAAATCGGATAGTAGAAAGTGGATTGACTAGAACTGGAACGAAAAAGCTCTTAGGTTTTAGCTGAAAGTTATTGTGGAAATTCGAACGCCAACCCACCAGCACGCTTTCTTTTTTTAGACAAAGGCTTTCCTTTTGTTTACCGACCAAACCTAATAGTAATTCATACTTTATTCATACCAAACATGCTTATGGTTGCGAGATGAAAACTTTACGTTCTGAAAGAAAACCGATCCTTGTGCTATGCATTTATTAATCGGTTTGTACAAACTTTTCTTGTTTAACCCATCAATCGTGTAACAAGTCTTTCACCGGCTGGTAATTAGTATTTCCTCCTATTCTAAATAAGTGTCGTTTTAGAGAAATGCACACTTATTAAGAAAGTTTATGAAATGTTTGATATATCTTTATTAATTACATGTTAAAGTGTCTTGAAAATATAATTTGTGCAATCTGTGTAATTAAAATGTGAGAGAAATTAAAGGGTAATTTTGGAAGTAAAATCATAAATATGCATAAAAAGTTCCTGAATAATTAAAATTCCTTTAAAACGACATTTATTTTAAACACAGGAGTCCACTGTAATCATCTCACATAGTTCCTTTTTTCTGGGTACGACGGGAAAGGACATACTTATGATTACTGTATGGATTATCATTAAAATGTTCAGTTCTGTTCTGAAATGGAAGCATCAAGATGGAAAGGGGCCGTTAATTCATGCACATATCTAACGACAATTCCCTTGGAAAATAAAGTTAGCGTCCGATCTGATGTAAAACAAGTTCATGGTTTGGGTACAAAGAAAGACCTTTGTCTTCCTCAAATGCCTGGTTTCCAAGACGCCATAGTACATATAGTTAGCTTTAGAACTTTTTGAGTTTCCCGTGGAAGTACAAAATATTCCCTATCGATTTGAATCACCCACCTTTCTTCCTCAAGTTCCCCAATAAATTGAACCAAAATCTAATAAAGTAGGCAGATGGCCAAAAGAAAAGGCCTACATACAGTTGCCTAGGACATGAGCTACGTGACATAAGATAAAACAGGCTGCTTCCCTCTTGGTTGGCCATTAGTTGTCTCTACCAAAATCCCAACTTTGGTGGCTTTATTGTCTTCTAGTTTGTGTTCCCACATCCTTAAAAGCAGGCATGACCCAACCCATTATTTGGCTGGTAGAGCTACTTCAACCCACTTGAGTATCCATGTCAGTACACGCGATCACAATGCTCCAACCAAGACCAGACAGTACGAGCATTGACTTTCACTTCCTTCGATCTTGTTATTACATAAGAAAATCCGCAAAACTGGAACTATTATTGTGTTGTTTAGTAGAAACTCCACTACTGGTTTAAAAACAGAAGCTTGGATTGCTCTGCATGTCATGATTCTGCTGGATGTATTCTCTAGTCTACAAAAAGACTTGAAAAGCTATGCTACATTTAAGTATATAGCTATTTATTGGAAATACACTACTATACTATCAGTGACAGTGATGAAAAATCCAACACATAAATTGTATTCTATTCGTTGCAGATTGTCATTTAGAAAAGATAACTAGAGGAACCAAATTTCTTATTATGTCTTCTAGCTTTCTACCAAATTCCCAAAGCAACTGGGTTTCTCTGGTGTCCTTATTGGCTCTGATCTCGTTAGATTACCCTAAAACAGAAGATTATATGTTTAAATAACCCTACCTTAAGTTACATAGAATATGAAATGAAAGGGCAAACTCCAGTGAAAAGCAACAAATAAATCCATCTGTCTATATATTGAGCAACTCAAAAGAATAGGGGATTTAAAAACAAGATTCAACTGTTAGGAAAGAACAAAATAAACTTACTTCTTGTCTGCTCGACGACCGATACTTTGAACAGTGGCAGCTTTTGCGCATGTCTCTCTCTTTCACCCTCAGTGCACAAAATCCCGGGCACGATCGAACCCTCAAAACTATTCAATCCCATAATCCCTAAAATCAACGCAGTTTGATATAAACAAAGTTGCTGATTCTGCAATCCTTTGCTGCTCAGTTCAATAAAACAAAAGATAAGTACAAAAGCAATAAAAAACAGAAAACGTTTCCAAGGAATAAAATAATATATAGCCAGTGTTTTCTATTATATATGCGCACGGGTTCTTTTCCGTTCAGAGAAACTGAAAAGGAAAGTTCAGAGAGGGACTTGTACCAAAAGACAAGCTATACTTTGAAGCTCTGATAATGGAAGAGAGAGTGTCAGGCTTTTGTATTGCAAAAGCATCAAATATTCGTGGTAGTGGCGGTGGGAATAACGTTGGCACAGGGACTAAGTGCGGTCGTTGGAACCCTACTGCTGAGCAGGTTAAAGTTCTGACTGACTTGTTCAGGTCTGGACTCAGAACGCCAAGTACTGATCAGATCCAAAAGATCTCTTCTCAACTTAGTTTTTATGGAAAGATCGAGAGCAAGAACGTTTTCTACTGGTTTCAAAACCATAAAGCAAGGGAAAGGCAGAAACGACGTAGAGTTTCTGTTAGTGAAAAGAGTACGATTCGTCGGGAGGATAATCTTTCATCATCTGCAAGATGTAAGTCCGAGATAGCTTCACGTCTCTAATGGTTATATTTCGAGCGTGTGCATGCAAATTTGCTTTCTAATTCTTCTTATTCGTTCTTTAAGGAAAGATTAAATTTTTACATGAACAAGTATGTGTAAGTTCTTTTATGTGTTTAGCAAATACCAAATGGTCTTATTATTGTTATCTTGTGTGCAGATTATTCTGAGATAAATCACGGATCTGAGCCAGAGCGAGTGCTCGAAACACTTGAACTTTTCCCGTTAAACTCCTTCAGCGATTCTGAATCGGGAAGGCTTAGATTGCACGAAAATGAAAATGAACGCAAGGAAGCTTCTGCTTTCTCATACGCTTTCGGGACAGAGATGGATCATCCGCCGTTGGATCTGCGATTAAGTTTCCTTTAAACAAGCTTCCAGCCTTCCAGTAGTTAGGAAATGATTTATGGAATTAATATTAGGTCTAACATGGAGCTAGCGAGTGTGTTGGAAAATGATGGTGAAGAAGCTTAAGTGGTATTTTATATTAGAAACTCTTCAACATTCCCCTCTGCATGCTCATGAAAACCATTGTTTTTATCTCTGTGCTTAGTCTGTTGGATTTTGGCTCGGAAATTGGAATTCTGTTCCTCTCACAAGAAATGTCGTCTTGAAATGCGTTTAAAAAAAGACTTTGGGTTATACACTGCTTGTGCCTAGGGTCTGCTTCCAATCTTTGAAATTCATGTTCCGATCTGTTCAGAGACCTTAGTCAAGAAAGATGAAAAAGACAGTGCTAGATAACTACAACAGATAAGCAAGTTGATGATTAACTATATCATAT
>JANKOE010000206.1:22738362-22763091 GCA_026284465.1 Erythroxylum citrifolium | reverse complement strand
GACATATGCTATCTTACTTAATTTATTACAACTTGACTTATGCTACTTTAATTTGCTTAATTAAGCTAGCCATGCTTGTCATAAAAAAAATTCGGGGCTAATAGATTTCATCTCATCTACCATTGTTTCAAGCCACTCTTTCTTGTGCTCATCTACCCAAACTTCATAATAACATTCAAGTTCTCTCCTGTCAGTCAATAGCACATATTCATTTGTAGAGTACCTAGTGGAAGGCTATTTGTCTCTTGTAGATCTCCTAAATGGCACTGTTGGTTCTAAAGCTATTGGCGCTGGCAACTGAACAACAATGTCATCATCATCTTCTGGAACATCAATATCTACAGAAGAACTAATCTCACCCAAATCATGATGACCATTTTGAGTTTCATTTTGAACAAGTTCTAGTAAAACAACAATTTTATGGGGTACTGGATTCAAATCAATCAAGTCATCACATAACTGAGGCAGCTTATACTTAGTACTCTTGTCAATGTCTTGCATTGTTTGATCTTCGACAAATATCACATCTCAGCTCCCAACAATTTTCTTTTGACTAGATCATACAACTTGTACCCAAACTAATCATGACTATAACCAAAAAAATATGCATTGTCGATTCTTTACATCAAGTTTACATCTTTTATCTTTAGGAACATTATCCTTACCTTCTCTGTAACATCAAACTGTAGAGGAATACATGGTGAGCAGTTTAAGATATGCACAACAGTATCTAGAACCTCACCCTAAAATGATCCAGGTAGCCCAGCATGTGATAACAAACATTTAACCCTCTCTATCTGTGTTCTTTTCGTCTTCTTAGCTATGCCATTCAACTAAGGAGTCTTTGGAGGTTTCTTTTGATGTCAAATATCATGCTCTCTGCAGTACTCATCAAAAGGTCTACTATACTCACCTCTGTTAACTGTTCTAATGCATTTCACTTTTATAAGTGCATCCAACAAGTGTCATAAATTGAAAGAATAAATACAATATTATAATCAACATGCATATTTATCTCGAAAGCACTTAAAACATTAACTTTATAAGCTAATGTTTCTTCACAAATTAAATAATCATGTCCATAGATAAGCTTAATTCCTTTCAATTTTATACTATTGACATACTCACACAATGCACACATGATGCAACAAAATGTTTTTCACAATTCTAACCTAATCAAAAACTAAGAAAAGGCAAATGCAAAGTCACACACAAACGATATGTAATTGTATAAATGTCCCCACACTTGAACAACACATTATCCTTAATGTGGAAAATGACACAAATATAAAAACAACACACACAACAAATAAAAAAGAAATAAAAACAAAGGCAAGAATAATTATGGGGAAAGTGGTGGTGATGGCACCGGAGAAGGAACTTGGACACACTTTATATTAGGAACATTCATCAATTCAACTCCCTGAAAAATAAAAAAATAAGGCAAAAATGCACATAAAATTAAAAATAAACTACCTGAAACATAACATGCTAATTTTAAGGTCATTGGCCTGACCATTTCAGCTTAATTTTTCAACCAGCTACCCTTTTTTATGTTAAGGTCATATGCATTATCAAATCAGGACTGAAGCTTCTTATGTCCAAAATTTTCCATCACATGGATCTCATTATGTTTCTTCTTGTCTCCATTCCATTACTCTCTTTTCTTGTCTCATATCAATTTTCAACTTTAGAATGGGTAACTTCTCAATTGAGGGTATTATGAGTGCTACGATCATTACTAATAATTCATGTTGTAATTTGTCACCCACTCCTCCTTTCCTAGTTCTCCATCTTCTTCCTACCCAACACTAACTTCCTTTCTATTACACCCCTCTTGCTCTTTGATGCATTCATCTATTTTATTAATCTTTGTGCAAGAATTGCTTCCCTTCAAATTCTTCAATACTTTATTTATGTTAAATTCAAGTTGCTTGTCACCAATATGAAGAAAAATTTCTCTTCTTGAACATCCACTAAGGTTGTTTCTGTATTTATAAACGATCTACTAAGAACTAGTGAGAAATTCCTATCCACTTCAAAGTCTAACACTATGAAATTCATAGGAATAATAAACTTATCCACTTTTATTAGCACATCATCCAGCACACTAAACAACTTCTTTATATATTGGTTTGTCAACTAAATAGGCATAGATTTTGGCTTCACATCTCCTAGCCCAATTTCCTAAAAATAGATAAAAGCATAAGATTAATATTGCACTAAGTCACATAAACACATAGAAAACTCCAAATTACCAACTACATAGAGTGTGATAAAACTCCCTGGATCTTTCAATTTTGAGGGCAAGTGGTTGGTAATTATAGAGCTACAACTTTTCATTAAGGAGAGCAGTTGGTTATCCTCCTAAGTCTTCTTGTTAAATAAGATGTCTTTGAAAAACTTTGCGTACTTGGGTACATTCTCCAAAGCTTCCATAAATGACAAGGTAATTGCAATTTCTTCAACTTTTCTAAAAACTTTGGAAATTGCATGTCCATTTTATTCTTGTTCATCTTTTGTGGGAATGAGATCTTAGGAACTTATAGAGGGGAAGGACATATGGATTTTCCTTTTTCTTCTCTTTTTTTTGTCCTTTTTCTCATAGTCTTCTCCTTGGTTGGATTCAACTTTCTACTTAGTTGGTTCTTTTAACTTGCTCTCACTTATAAGTGTGATAGCCTTTAATTTGTCCCTTAGATTAAACTCTGTGTTGCTCGAGAGACTCCCCACACTTTGTGTAGACAATGCATTAGTTGGTTGGCCCACTTGAAACTCCAAATTATGGATGGAAGAAGCATTATTCTTTACAATTTAGTCAAATTTAGTTTCCATCCTCTTGGCTCGTGAACTTGGAATTTAGCACATTTATTAGCTTATCCATCTTCAATTCTAGTGAACTGAGCCTATCATATTAAAACCCTAGTGGGCCTTGATCTCTCATTGGATTCCTTGCAACATTGTTAAATCAAGAAAAATTTAGGTAGCTTTTCCACCCAAGATTATAAGTATTAGAATAAGGATTAGTAACACTCTGACCATATTATGCCAGTAGGTAGTTAAGCAGATCCTTGCTATTATTTTTCACTAGGAACCAATTACTTGAGACATGAGTTTTTGGTCCACATAATTCGCATCTGTGCTGAAATGGCTTAAGTAAGCTAGAAGAAGTGACTTTTAGGCTAACTTTGCTACTTCACTACGTAATGGTGTCACTAAATCAATGGTAAGCACTCCATTCTAATCTTCAAATGTTGGTTGCTATTTACCTTTCTCTTATGTCCAAAGGCAACTATTATTTAATATCTCTTCTAACAAATCATGTGCAACTTCAACAGTTTTCCTCATTAATGAACCATCAACTGTTACATTTATGGTGCCTCGTGTGGGTGGATTTAAACCATTGTAGAATGTTTACAGAAGAAACTCTTTAGGCAAGTTATGATGTAAGCAGCTCCTTTGTAGCTCTTTGAATCTCTCTCTTACTTTATACAATAATTTCCATTCACTTTGTTAGAAATTAGTAAACTCTTTTATAAGCCTAATGGTCTTTGTTAAGGGGAATATTTAGCGAAAAAAGCTTGCATCAATTGCTCCTATATTGTGACCTTCTCTAGGTTGAGAGAGTTCAAACATGCCTTGGCTCGATTTTTAAGTGTAAACAGAAAGAGACTCATCTTGGTTGTATTTTTCGATAGCCCATTATATTGAAATGTGTCACAAATCTCTAGAAAGTTAGCCAAATAAGCATTAGGATCCTCGTTGGTTGGTTCATAAAATTGGACATTGATTTGTAGCATATTCACTAGTTCTGGTTTAATCTTAAAAGTGTTATTCTGCATTGGTAATCTCATTATTCCTTGTTGATTAGCATGAACCCCTTGCCTCATGAATTCCATAAGAGTTCTTTGTTATTCTCCTTGATTCCTTTCCTTCGTCATTTTCCCCTCTATTACTTCTTGACATCTCACTTTTTGAATCTCCCTCTCTTGCTTGGTGATGTTAGAAACTTGTGTTTCTTTTACTTTGTTCAAATGCTTTGTAGATCTTGTGTTCATGCACTTGCAATCACATAAGAAAATTGTTAAAGTCCTTAAAACAAGGTAACTTTAATTGTAGTAGATGCTATAAATAATCACTAACAATAATGTCAAATTTTTGTTGAAATTTTAATTAAAAATTTTTCTTAACTGCAAGTATACAGATCGTAACTTATAGCATAAAAAGTATCCTCCCAAGAGAATGATATTAGTCACCTAACAATTCTTGTAAACTTTGTATAAAGGTAAACAATAAGATGAATAATTAAGAATTAAAGTAAAAGCAAAGACTTAATAACTAAATAATGAACTTGGCAGCAATGAATTAATTTATTGATCAATGACAAAAACTAGGAATTATTTATATCGTTATTTGCTTTCACTTTACTTTTTTGATTTAATCATATTTGATCCTAGATATCTTATTATTATATTTACTTTCTCTCGAGATCTAATCAAGCAATCTCAACTAAAATAAATAAAAATTGAATTGCAATATCTCAATCTACCAAAACTCTTTCTAACTATGTAACTGAATTTGAAGATATACAATGGATAAATAAAAAACAATTAAGATCTCTCTTCAATTCTCTATCAATTTGATGTATCATCTCTTGTTGTGCAACATAACATAAGTGATCCAATCCAGTCTCCCAATTCAAATTGAATCTAAAACAATAAACATCACATACATACTTCATTAAATTAGGAATATAAAGTTTAACAAATAAATCAAAAGTAATTCCTAAAAAAAAAAAGATTTTGCAATCTATAAATGTAACTATATATAACAATTGAATCATCACCAATATCCAACAACAACAAGGAAATAAGAAAAGAGTAGAAAATTGAATATGGATCTCTTCTCTTCTTTGCCTTAGTAAGAATTGTGCAACCTTCGTTCTTTTGATCTCCCTTTATTACGTTTTTCTAGCCTTATAGTGATGTTTTTCTCTGCCTTATACTCTTGAGTCTTTTAGGGTTTTATTTATGTTTTTCCATGCGTTTTTCTTCCGAAAATAGCCTTGAAACTTCAAACGCACAAAAGCTTGCGACCTGGAAAAGCTCATGGTATTGCTGCACTCTCTGGCATAATCGTGCATGGAATGCATGATCGTGCTAAACACTTTCCAATCTAATGCTTCTTCATGCACAAGTGTGCTAGACATTATTCTCTAACTTTTTCTTCATCTTTTCTTTGATTTTTCTTGTCTCCACTAATCACCAAACACATCAAACAATCCTTAAAACATAGAGTCAATATTAAATTATGGCCTTAAACTACTATTAATGAAATAAAACAAAACACTAACAATAACAATAACATAAATCTAAGTCCTAAACACATGATTATCCTTTAAGAAAATATAAAAACACTCTCTAATACCTAAAAAACACTATAATTTACATATATCAATATCTTCTATTTAATTAAGAAAACAAGCATCAATGTTTTGAGCATAAATAAATAAAGGAGCATTAGTAAGTCAATTGCGAAAATTATAATCAAACAATAAATATTTTACAATTCAATGTACAAGGCCTGAGGAGCTTATTTGAGACATGCAATGCCTTTTAAAGTTTGTAAGTGTGATGTTGATACTAAGGATGAAGATAGCTAGGGGCTTGCATTATGTGGCCTTCTTCATGCAGCATTCCATGAAAAAACACATTACTTATATCCAATTGTTAAGGGCTAATTTTTTGATAATGCAAGACAAAAAAATAATATGTATTGTTATAAGTTTAGTGACATGATTTAAGGTCTTAAAATAAACTCACTCTATTTCTTATTAAAAAATCCTTTGTCACAAGCTGAGCTTCGCGTTTGTCTATAGAACTATCAAAATTTTATTTGATGTGAAAAATCTTCTTGCAACTTTTCAATACATAAGAGGATTATGAAACTAACTCCAAAATACCATTATGTAACAGAGCATTGAACTCAACATCCATAGTCTTTTTCTAAAAGGAGTCTTTGACAACTTGGGCCACAGTGTTAGGTTCGAAGGTAGTGAGTAGTAGGTGTTTAATAGCAAGGTTAATGTATTTGTCACTATAGTTTTTAGGATTTGTTTTCTTATACAAGCTAGACGCAGTGGAGTGGACTATGGGTTTGATGGTGATAAAGAATGACTAACGTAAGGAGAAAAAAGTGAGATGATTGGTGAAGTTAGTGTGGATGGATGAGAGTTAATAGGAGAATGTGATCCCATGGTTTGAGAAAATACATATTAGCTTAAATAGTTGATGAAGAGGAAAGGCTTTATATTTAGTGGACCATCAATAGGAGAATGAATGCTGGTGTCCGAGGGAAGGTTGGATTGCTACATATAGAAAGCATCTTGAACAAGATTAATGAACTTATGGGATTTATTGTGAAATTGATTAGGAAAGGCGTTCTCAACAAACTTGACATATTAGAATAAATACAAACGAAAATGGTAGGATCATGATATTTATATATAGATTTAGACATAGAGTAACCAAGAAAAATACAAGGAATATACCTTAGTTGAATTTTATATGTAATTATATGGGTATAACTAAGGATAACACAAACACTCAAATGTTTAAAAACAATTATATATGGAGACCTACAAAAAAAGCATGTCAAATAGAGACTTTAACAATAAGATTGATGAAGGAAGATGATTTAATAAATAAACAGTAACCTGGAAAGCATAAAACCAATAAAATAATGGGAGTGATACAAAATAAAGTAAAGAAAATCTAGTTGTCACAAAATGTCTATTATGATGTTCTACAATGCGATTATGCTTAGGTGTATGTGGAGGTTTAGTGTAATGAAAAATCTCACACGAATTAAAAATCATAATGAACTTTTGATACTCCCTTTATTGTTTGAGAAAATCGAAATGATTTTAGTTTAAAAGTAATTTTCCACCAACCTTTTGAATTGAGGGAATAGAGTAAATGAAGCAAGTTTCTTCTTCAAAAGGTATAACCAAATATATTTACTCAATTAAACAATAAAAGTTATATAATAGTCATAACTATCAATAGATCTTTTAGTTGGTCCCCAAACATCAATATAGATAAGTTTTAAGGGCTTAATACTAATAGGAGATTTGTCAAAGAAAGGTAATTTATAACTTTTGTTGAACAAACAAGAGTTACAATGAAAATAAAAAATTGGAAAAAATTTAAAAACTAAACCATTATCCTTAAAAACAATGCAAAGAACTTTATTAGAATAATGACCAAGTTTGTGAAGTCAATTAGATAAGGAAGCTTTGGTAATATTTATTTGAGGAAGACATGAAAAAGTTGTGTAATAAATATCATTAATGTTCTTCCCTTGCATTATGGCACTCTCATGCAAAATCCTTTACAAGAAAATAAGAATAGAAAAATTCAACAAAAATTGATTAGATTTATACAATTATGTTATAGAAATCAAATTGTTGAGTAAGTATGGAACAAACAAGACACAGGGTAAAAAAAAGGGCTTGATGGGTGTATTAATTTGTGTGACTAGCATATAACATAGAGAGATTTTTACCATCATCCAAGAATATCTCGTCTAGACCTTCACAGTCAAAATAAGATTGCAAAGCATATAAATTGGATGTTGTATAGTATGACGCTACATTGTCAAATAACCAAGGTTATTGCATAGCTATATAACTTATAGAGGTGAGCATTTGCTACTGGACTTGGAAGTGCATTTGTAGGCTGAGAGTCATTAATAGATATATTATTCTCTTTCAAGAATTTAGTAATCTTCCTACAATCACGTATATCATGACTTGTAATTTCATAAAAGCAATAAAATAAATCTGCTTGATATAACCAGTTACCACTCTAATTTTGGCAAAAGTGAGTAATATTTCTATTTTACAATAGTTGGAATTATATAATTGAACATAATTCAGAGTCAATTTATAAAGACTATTGTGTCCAGAAGTTTTATTTTTTATAGCATTTATCTATCTTTCAACATGCTCTCAAAATCAGTTAACTTATCAAATAATTTTGAATATGCAATTAGTGATTCACGAAGCTATGATAATAGAATTGTATTCATCTCCTAATAAAACCAATTCATCAAAAATAGATCACATTTTATTGAGAAATTCACCAATTGATTTAGTGCTTTTGGATGTCTTAGCAAACTTACCTTTGGAAAGATAATTTTGAATCGCCAAGAATTTGTATAATTATGAGTAAGCCGATCTCGTGCTTCTTTAAAAGATTCAAATAAGGAGATGGTTGGTTGAATGATCTCTAAATATCTATTTAATATTGCATTGTAATTAAACTTGCAAGGTGTAATTTTATTGAAAATAGGTGGCTACACGTTAATTTAATGAATAAGTAAGATTAAATATATAATTTTGGGGCTTCTAAGGTTCCTATTTTTTAGCCTCGTAGGTGACTGAGTTATATTGAGCACTAGATCCCTGAAAGACATAGACTTGTTTATGGATAGCATTGTCATTGGGGATATTGAACTTTCTTTTCGTATTTGTCCTTTTAGTTTCTCTTTTTGTATTTCTTTGCCTTCTACTCCCGTGATAATGATATTTTATCAGAAATTCCAGTTATGTTTAGAATATAATGTTGATCATCATTGATGTTCAACCAGTGGAATATGGAATACCAACAAAACTTAGTGCTTTGTTAAAGAGGTAAAGATATAATTTCTTAATTGAAAGTCAATTTTTGTTGGTTCTCTTTTTAACTAATTATGTTCCATGATTTGAAGTGATATAAGCTTGACTGGTCTTTGAGTCTGGTTGCAGAATGCAACACAAAAATGCCAGAAGGCTTTTGTCCATATGCCATTAGAGAATGTTGCTCATGAGGTTGAAGAAATTGGTATGCTATTTGAGAGTGTCACATATATTTGTGTTTACTGCTGAGTTCGCTTAAATTTCTTCCAACAGATGCTTTAAAGCATATCTTGTTCATAAGATCAACCGAGAACACTTTCTGCTTTCCTTCATATTTTCTTTGTAACAAGTGTGGAACATTTAGTTAGACACAACTCTTAGCACCCTTACAACAGAGTTATTGTCTCCATGCATCACAAATATATCTCTTTTGTTCTCTCTGTACTGAATGAAAGTAGCAACAGTATCAAATTAAAGTTGCATGAATTAAAAAGGTTTTAATGGAGAAAAGGCTTAGTTTTAACTTTGCTCTCTACAAGTTATAGGCAAACTCATAACTTTGAAATAGTTGGATGCCCAACTACGAGAGCTCCATAGTTATCTTGAATTGTTATTGATGGGAACCTCCCACTAAACCATGAGATATTATACCATCTATAGGTTTCAAGCCATCTTCCTGATTTCCCTTTTACTGATATTTCATGTTGAAATTTTAAAGAAAAGAACATGTATAAGATAAGATCAAAGAACACATAACACTTAAGTGGTTTTATTAATAAACTTAGTTGCCTTATATAGGCAAAATTCAAAAAAATTAAATAGAGATTTCAGTTAATAAATCTTGCTTATAAGGTAAGATTAAAAACAAACTAAAGACCTATTCAAAAGTAGTAAATTTACAATTTTGAATTAATTCTCATCATTCCCCCTTAATTCAAAATTGTAAAAAAAAAAAACTTTCACGGACATGAAGCACATCTCTCCACAATTCTTACTTTCACAGACATGAAACACATCTCTCCACAATTCTTGTTTTTAGAACACTTCTCTCCAATCTTCTCAATAGAGCGCTTCTCTCTATTCTTCAACATGAGCACTTCTCTCATCATTTATCTACATAGAGTACTTCTCTCTATGATGCGCCTTGGTGCACTTCTCACTAACTAGAAGACGTTGTTTTCTTCAATCACTTACACTGTATTTGTTTGTTCTTCATTGTTAAACTTGTAATCCTTTATCAAATGTCCAAATCGTTTACACTTAAAGCATCGAGACTTCCCTTTATGCTAGCGATCTTTCTCTTTATAACCAAATTTCTAACAATGGTCACATTGAGAAATGTTTCCTTTCTTCTTTGATGATGAGCCTTTGTAAGATAGGCTCCCTCCACCATCTTTTTACTTTCTTGGTTTCTCATTGCTCTTTTTTGCTCTTGAGCTTGTAAAGCATTAATCAGTTCTAACAATGTCATTTGGCTTATGACCCTTAAGTCTTCAAGAGATAAAATTTTTGCCTCAAACCTTTTCTTGTGAAAATCGACTCAGACATAGTAGCATATATTTGAGATAAAACTCTTAAGGCTTTAGCTTCTTCATCTTCATAAGCTATAATTTGATTGAGTGTAGGATTATTGCCTGGAGAGGTACTTCTCTTTCACCTTCAACCCACTGCCACAAACCAAGACCTCTCAAATGAGCTTTCATTTTGACAGCCCATACTTGATTATTTTCATCGTTGAAAACTCAAGGTGAAAGAGATGGTGTGTTTAAGGAAACCATGGAAAGAAAGGAAGCTTTGGTTAGATTCTCTCTTAATCACCCATAGGTCCCTCAATATCTTTGAGAGCTCTGATACTATGTTCAAATTTTAAAGAAAAGAACATGTATAAGATAAGATAAAAGAATATGTAACACATAAGTGGTTTTATTAATAAACCTGGTTGCCTTATATAGGCAAGATACGAAAAACTTAAATAGAGATTTTAGCTAATAAATGTGGTCTATAAGATAAGATTAAAAACAAACTAAAGACCTATTCAAAAGGAATTTTAACAACTCTACAATTTTGATTTAATTCCCAACAATATGGGAGTGGTAGAAATAGTTGGCGATGTGATTAATGTTGATAGATTCTTGCATCTTTCATATGAGTTTACTTTTACATATTGCAAGATGTATTCAACCTAGTTCCAAACCTTAATGTGGCTGAGTTGGTTGAGGCTTTTACAAGTGAATGAATAAAATGGGAAAATTAAATATGGCTTCAGATTTTAATTTTATTTCTTTGTCTTAATATTTTGCTTCTTCACATATATTCAATCCTTGCAGTGAAAACAAATGATATGATGTTGGTCATTTATCTTTCGTTGCATATTAAAAGTTTAGTAGCTTTACACAACTTAATTAACAAGGAGGTAAGCTTGCTTTCTTATATTCTGCTTTCTAGTTATTTTCTTTTTAGCGTTATTGTGCTTCTAAGTCAACATATTTTGCCAAAATGCTAAAATTTGTTATTGCTGATATCCATTATGTCTAAAGGGACCCATAGTTTTTCCTTACATTATGATATTAGCTTCATACTCAATGAACTAAATTGTGAAACCTTGATGTTTGGAGAATTAAGTGGATCGACATAGTAATCAGGGGAAGCTTAGATGGCATAAGTGAGGTTGTCTTCTGTTTTGCCCATCTTTTTAAATGATGCAAACCCCCTGTTGTCAACCATACAAGCTGTATGTTTTTCTCATTTGGTCTTTAGGTCATCTGTCTATAATATCAACATACTTATATGTTGATGGGCCAAAAAAAGGTCCTCATTTGCATGAATTCTGAAACGTCAACTTTTGAGCTGATTTCAGATGCTTAAAAGAGCATGAGAAAGCAGAATACTCAAAGCCCATTGTTGTACCTACTACTGCTCGGGGATAAACACAGAAATTTCATTTAACCTAGATTACGTCGACAAAGACTTTTTGTTGCCATCTCTATGGGGTTCTTGCAAATGTTAAGAATCTCACATTTTCTGGAAGGGGCAAGGCAAGGGAGGTTGATGGATTGACCTTAGATGCATTATTAGCATCTGTATTTCATCATATGATATTAATTCATCATAATTTCCTTTTGAAAAGTTGTTACTTTCAGATTAAACGATCATTTTTATGCAAACAATTTGTGATGTGATAAAGACTGGCTGGATTTTTTAAAAACATGTTATTGAAAAGATAGATTTCAACAACATAAACTTGCTTTTGGTTTTTCAGAAGGTAATGATAGTTTAGTTAAAGACATACTCGAAGAGGAAAAAAAAGAAATTATCGTCAAAATTATTCATTACTATTGGTTAATAAGACGAACATAAGCAGGAAGATACATCTCCAATCTTTACTAAGAAAGTGTGTTAGTTTCATCAAGTAATGACCGCCACTTCATTAATATCTTTTAAAGTGTACACGCAAGGCCAGGAAAGTGAATCATAAGAGACCTACTTATTTTCAAACCGGTACAGTAGTCAGACATAAAACGTTTTAAGGCACAACTCCATAGCTTTGTTGAATTTGATGTAGCCTGAATTGGTTCTTAGCTTGTAATAGTATGTATACATGGCCCTTTACAAATTTAAAATTGTTATAAAGAATCTCTACTAGTAATTATTAAAAGATACTTTAACTAATATGACAAGAACCACTAGAAACAATGATTATATAATTAGATCCTTAAAACTAGAGTAATTTGGATATGTGAATAGTACATATACGCTAAACATGTATGATAGAGTTATCGGTAGTATGAGTAATATATGGAACAGACAATGTGGTTAAAGATTTAAGAATAAAAGAATCAGAGGTTATATGATTAAAGCAAGCAAAATTAAGATGCCAAAAATTTAAAGTATCTGTTGTGACAGATAAGGAAAGGAAGTACATATTACTAGAGTCATATCGAAGTTGTTAGAGAAAAGAGTAAAGATATTTTAAAGAGAATTTGGATGATGTGCTTTCTATCGAGCCTTCAGGGCAACAGTAGCAGTAGAAACAAGCTAAAAGATTTGGAATAATTACCTTGTCCAAAGTTTTGTTTGATTCATTTCCTAGATTCGGAGATGTGATGCCCAAGTTTTTTGTAATAGCTGGAAGATCTCTTATAAAACTTTTTACCCAAGTTATGAGAAGTTTAAGGAGAGGAGATATGAGTTGCAAGAACAATATCAATAGATGGGACAGAATTTTCCATATAACGTGTACTGATTTGACTTTCCTCTACGATGAGCTCCTTAATTACAGTGTTGAGATTGGGTAGAGATCCTCAACGAATGCCAAATATGTTGATGTTCATGAAGATTTGCATAGATAGCAGTAACAACAGAGCTAGGCTAGCCAAGATCGCTAAGTGTTATTTGATCTCAAAGTTTTTACAATTCAAACATATAAATATGAATTGTCTGCCTAGGATTTCGTTACATTCAATGAAGTTTTCTATATACGATTGACATCATCAAACACAAAGTAACAATTTTGCCAAAAATTTCATACCCGTTGGGCAGTATCAAAGCCTCGAAAATCGAGTTTGATTGTTTTAGTATATGTATTCTAAAACTATGCTAAGATTTAATGATTCATTCTATCCTAGGATCTTAGTAGTTTTGTGAATATATCAATGTCTTCATCTTTCATTTAGGTTACTTTAGGTATTTCTTTAGTAAAAATATGCAAAAGAAGCCTCTCTTTGAAAAAACTACACATTTCTCAACCCTCATATCATAGTTGGAACCATAAAAAATGATGTTGATAAGATTAGGAATGTATTAGCGAAGTTCAAAGGCATCTATAGTGAAAGAAGACAATAAAAAGGGAGAAATTTTGTTTATAAAGTTGGAATTTGATTATTTTGACCTCCAAATCGAATTCAAATCGTCAAAGTTCTTTTGTCGAAGAACTTTAGGAACTGATTTAGTTTGTAAAGGAATTGGAAGAAAATGAGTCAGATTGGGTGATTGGTCAACTCTTTTAGGATCGAACCGAATTGGCATATCTGAATCAAAGAGGAGTTGATACTTACGCGTGGATAAATAAGATAGTGACATTTGGAAATTGACTGCTTCTAAATGGCATTTTATCTTTATAAAATAATTATATTTGATCCTTACATCATTCTTATTTTTAATTTCTATAACGTTCAATTATTCTCCTAATTCTATTTTATCATTTGATCATTTTGTACTTAGTTTGTTAGTTTTCCTATGTACAACTTAATTTTCTTTTATAAAAAATCTTATTTGAATTTATTTTTAAATGTTAAATATGAAAAGGAACCATATATGTTTTTCTAACGATTTTTATCTTTCATGAAGCTCTATATATTTGGTCAACCCAGTCTCTTCTTATGCTGTTGTGGCTACATTACATTTGGCTAAATGCACAACGCCACCATTTTTTAGGTCTGTCTCTCTCGACAAAGTACTTGCGTTTTCCATATTTTCTTTTTTATTTTCAAATTTTTATTTAATCCTTTTACATTTGTAAATTTTTCTTTAACCCTCCGTTAATTTTTATTATTTTTCTTAAAAACACTATTTGAAGTGTATTTCTGTCTCATACTCTATATCTATAATATTAAAACTAAAAAATTAAAAAACAAAATATAAAGTCGATAAAACATGTAATTATAAATAAGTAGTAAGGTCTTTAAGACGCGATTTGAATTTTCATAAGCTATTGTCATTTTGCCCACGTAGTTTCAAGGAGCTTCTTTTAAACCTATTTGAAGTTTGTTATTGACACTCTTTATGAGATTCACACTTGCAATTTCTTGACTATAAATGATTCTCATCTTTGCATGATTCAACAAATTGATTTATCCACGAGGACCATCTCTGATTTGTTTGATTCTTTTGGATAATCTTTGTTGAAGTTTGTCACAATATCCAATTTCTATTTTTATTTTCTTTTTAAATAAAACAAAAACTTTAATTGTTAATATCATCATAATTACACTTTTATTAATAGGTTACTTACAATACTAGCCCAAATTTTAAAAGAGACGCTAAAATGTTCTAACTTTCAAATTTTTAACAAACATAGTCTGATACTAATATCTCTGTTAATATAAATGACGTGAAGAGCTATATCATATTAGTATTTTTACTGTATGACCACTACATATTGTATTTGTTTCACGTATGAGTTTTATTATTTAATAAATTAAAAATATTAAACACCATAAAAATAATTATAAAGTAAAACATAAGAAGGAGTGTGTAATTATTTTAGAGTTGTTGACATTTTTAATTCATTAAATAATAAAATTTACATATGACACAAATACAATATCTAATAGTCACATGATAAAAATATTAATCTGACGTGACTCACAACTTTATCCACATTAATATAGAACTTAATGCTAGGCTGTTTTTGCTAAACAATTAAATTTTAAAATATTTTAACGTTATTTTTAAAGTTCATACTAGTATTGTAAAATTAAGTAAAGTTTATAATTTTATTTTTAAAGATTAATCCTTATTGTTAATAGTTAAATTTTAATTAGAATTTTAAAATAAAATAATTTTATAAACTAATTAAGTGGGAAATTAATATTTTAATCTCTTACACAATATTATGAATAAATTTTTTTCATGTTATTAAAATAAATAATTAAATGAGTAAAATTATAAGATTTTAGTTATAAACTAAT
Organism: Erythroxylum citrifolium; assembly: GCA_026284465.1. Taxonomy (NCBI): domain Eukaryota; kingdom Viridiplantae; phylum Streptophyta; class Magnoliopsida; order Malpighiales; family Erythroxylaceae; genus Erythroxylum; species Erythroxylum citrifolium. The sequence continues at coordinate 22,747,722 of JANKOE010000206.1, read as the reverse complement.
ATTTATTTTGTTAATATAAATTTAAGTTATTAAGATTAATGTAATTATTTAGAATTAAATATTTGATATTTAAAAAATTATTTCACAAATAATTATCTTAAAATTTTGAGATTTATGTATTTTAGGTAAAACATATTCATTAAATAATTATCAAAAAGTAAAATATTTTTAGTTTTTCAAGAATTAATTAAAGAATTAAATTATATTAGTCATTTTTTATTAACAAATAATACTAGAAATTAAAAAAATACATATTTAGTTAAGAGCAAATCATATTATGAAAAAAAATACAACAAACAAAACATAGTTTTATGTTAATTATAAAAATTAGAAGAAACAAAAATTAAATTAAATATTTTTAACTGAATTAAAAAATGAAAACAAGGTTAAAATTTTGAAATAAAAGTAAACAGGCCTGAATTAAATAAATATTGAAATGTAAATTTTTATTCTTTTTTTTGTGTGTGTGTAAATCTGAAACCGTAATTCAAGACTTTATACAAATGTTCATATTGAAACTTAACAAAAGAATAAAATTAAAACTGAATGTGAATATGAATCTGATGTTGAATTGACGTTAAATCATGTACACTTTTTTAGGTCCGTCAGGATTGAACCGTATTCTCATTTAATTTTTGCAACAATGTCAAAACAAATGCTAATTCATACACATTGACATTGTTATAATATGAACAAAAAATAAACTATACATTTCTCTATTCATTTGGAATCTATAGTTAAGGGCTTCAAACACACTTTTGGTATGCAGCTTCCAGACAAACGATATGCCGTTTCCACAGAAGCCTCTTAACAACGATACTCTAATTGTCAATTACACACCTTCATGTCAATCGGTATACAGCTTCCAGACAAAGGATTTGCCGTTCACACAGATGCCTCTTAACGATACTCTAATTGTCAATTACACCTTCATGTCAATTACCTGTGTCAATAGATTCCAATTACTTAGCTACGAAGTAGTTATAATAACATTTTTGGATTAAAGCAGGCTTATTAAACAAATAGAAACAATTACCTGTAAACCCGATAGGAAAGAGATTGGTTAGGCAGATGGAAAACAAAACTTTGATGTGTGTGTCGTGGTCAGATGTCATAAATTTCCCCTCTCTTCCTGAACAAACTTTTGATATCTTGGAAATCCTTTCTTGTAAGCTGAAATCTGCAACAAGGGAAAAACAAAAAAGTCACCAACACGTTAGGTTTGATTTTCATTAATTTTTAGTTCTTCAGATCAGATGGATCCAGTTTTCGACAGTATTTGCAATTGTGCATGTTTTGGTCGATTGCTATCATTAACATCACCTATTTTTGACTATGAACTGCTACCCTACGAAAGCAGCCTCTAGATGGATTGACTTTAACTACCAGCCTCTAGATGATTGACTTTGACTTGAATAATCAACATTACATTCTCAACTTCTAAGCTAATGCCAAAAACGTCAGACAACTTGGGACACAATGCTTAAATGATAAATAGCGATTAAAACATTTATTACATAAAAATTCTCAGAATACAGATGGAAAAGGAATATAACCGATTTGGGTTGGCAAAAGAATATAAACGATTTGGGTTGGTAGTCCGCTGATTGTATTAATTATTAGTTAATTCTATCAACGACTAACTTATTAGCAGTTTACGTGTAAAATAACTTATGAGAATATGACTTTAAAAAATATATAAGAACATGAGTGTTATATCTTATTTTTTAATATTCTCATAAGAATTTAAATTTTAAATATTTAATTTCACAAAAATTAAGCTTATAATACGAATAAAAATATAGAACATATAAGAGCATTTTCAAAAATATTAGATTAAGTTTAATATGTCAATTCAACCAGCTGACTACTAAATAAAATTATGACATGATCAAACAGCTAAATATTACTCAGTCTGTCAAAAAATAGTTGATCAGTGATTTATCAAACAAATCCTATGTAAAAAAGATTGGAAATGTCACCAATTGAAAGAATAAGGTTAAACAACTTGGTTTCGCCCATTATCATCCATTCCTGGTTTATTTTGTTGTTTACGCAGAACCGAACGTGGGGTTCCACTTGCAGAAAAAGATAAGCAAATTTCTCCAAAAAAAAAAGAAAAAGAAAAGCAAAGTTGATGGGAAAAATATTACTTGTATCACTAGACTGCCTAAAAGTCGAAATTACCATCAAAAACACTTTTCCTCAACTTATCCGAACAGTTTCTTAAGGACTGTCTATCATTGAATTGCAAGGCACTGGGCCGAGACAACTTAGGTTGGGATCCCCCTATCAACAGTTGTAACTTGTAAGAAACAATCAATATAGAATCTAATTCCGCACACTTCATTGTCAAGACAAAAACGCAGTACAGGAGAAAAAAACAGGAAACTTACAGCCTCGATGTCAATTTTGTAGACCCAAAGCTTTCTTCTCTCTCGGCAACTTGTTCTATATGCAACCACAACATGACCGATTGCCAGAACCAGGGAGCAAACGAACAGGGCTATTTCCGGTGTCCGGAGATATCCTCCTCCGTCGACACTCGGAGCAGTAAACACGAACGACGCCTTAAACGAAACATAGATTAATGACAAAACCGAACAGAGAGTTGTGATCCCCAAGTATGGTCCGTTTGACAACTTTGGCCCATCGCAGAAGCTGTATATACCTACACAAAAAAGTAACAAAACCAATAGCACTTAGTACAGGTGATTTAACTGAAATAAGACTGAAGCTTGATCGAATTTCATTATTCAAATGCACTTACAAATGATAATAGCTGATCTCAAAACAGATATGAGAGGGATGTCAATAAGAGAATATCTGAAATCGTAGTTGGAGAAGTGAGAGGAGAGGCTTCGTAGAGAGAGAGACGCGGAGAGGAGGGAAACTGGAAGGACAGTATCGGCTATGGCGAGAAAAACAGGGGCAGAGAAAACAAGGAAAGAAATGAACATGGTGAACAAGAAAAACAGAGTCTTGACACCTCTCAAAACTCTCTTCAACCGCTCTTCTTTGGTGAAACCCATTTCTGCTTTGATTCTCTCTGTAGACTTTCCTGGCTGGTTTTTGGTTTCCGAGTCTAAGATATGTAGAGAGGTAGACTCAATAGAAGACACGGGCTCTTGCGCGAGGAAAGAGCTTAAAACGCATTGAAACTTAAGCCATCTTTGAACAACTTATTGAAGAAGAAATTGAAATAATATAGAAAAGGAAAAAGCCACGGAAGGTGCAACGCAAGCCAATCAAGTTCAATGTTTTGACTGGACTTGTCCACTGGTAAGAGAGAGATGACAAGGACTCAAAGCTTCACACGCGGAGGTTACACGTCAATTTACTCCTTAGGAACACAAACCATCCATGACCAATAACTAACCTACCTCCGTCGTCTCGTAATACACAATTAATTAGCAAATTACTTTTTGATTTTGTATTATTATGCTGCACTAATACTAACCATAACATAAAAGAAACAAAAAATAACAGCTTATTATTAATAGGATTTGTTTGTTTTCGTAGTACTCTAATGATAGTGTAAAATAGTAGAGTATCTTTTGCCTTGGTTTTCTAAGAGTAAGTGCATTGTTTTAACATACCTCTGCTAAAATCCAATCTGACGAGCATGGTTGACCTGACCCGATTTGGGTGTCATGTGGCCTGGCCCTGGTCACATGCAAGAGTTCATCTTTAATAAGGTGCTTATTCAGTCTGGAATTCATCTTGAATGCTGCAATTACATTAAATACTTGATAGTTGCTCTTATATATTAAAAAAATTAGGAGGAAAGATTCATAGGTTGATACATCGAGTCCAGATCTTCTGTCTAATTTTTATGGTGTCTTATTGTGTCCTGTGAATCTTAACCATTTATTTATGTGGGCTCCATGTTTATTTATATGGAGCCCACACGAAATCCGTATAAATAAATGGCTGAGATTCACTGGACACAATAAGACATCATAAAACTGGACAGAAGAACTTGTTATAATACACCCACGTGCTACAGTTACAATTGGGGAGGAATGCCTGTTAGTGGAGAAAATCCCAAAGACGCCTCTAATTAATTTGCTCGCTTCCCACTACAACAAATATGTATATACGTAAGACAAATAGTGGTCTGTCTGTCTGTAGAATCCCTTTCCAACTACTACTTCGTCCTATTCTATCCTTTCACTTTCCAAGTAGAGTTTCTCCCGTTATATATAAAATAAAGACAACATACGATTAACAAAATTAACATTTTCAAGAACATCTCCATTCCATCCATGTATTGCTTTACCCTAATGTGAGGATCAATATTACCTTAACTCTGATTTCTTTATCGATACTATCATCTCTCTTTTTTTTTAACCCGTGGAGATACGTGGTTTGCAATTTGTCTTTATAAATCCATAAAAGAAAATAAAGATGACATGATCATTCATCTCCTGAGCATATCATTTATGGACAATATAAAGATATGTATCGTCAAGTACAAACAATATAGATTATGGACTCTTATCTTGTTATTGCTTTTTGGCACCAAACCACGTAAGAACCAGATAAGTTCATTGTTCAATTTCCAGTTGTAAACATAAGGTCTCTCTCTCTTACCTAATCGCACTGCGTAACAGTACTAAGGTTGACGTACCCTAATTCGCTTTATTTTAATTTTTTTGTCTTTGTGGAGTTATGTGGCAGCCATGTTGAATCAAATAAAAATATAGTTAAGAAAAAATCGGGGATTTTGTTGACATTATATATAGCTACTTTTCTCGTGAGATATTATTCGACACCCAATAGTCCAAGGGAAATGAACACTTGGAGCCGCCTTCAGCCGTCACCTTGGAGTTGATCTATATAGCAGACATTTTGGATACATGATTTGCACCGGGTCAAACGATTCCCAACTGTATTCTGAATGTAACTTCTCGTGTCACGTGCAGCTGCAGTTTCGGAAATAGGCATAAATTAAGCATTGATTCTGTTCTATGCACCGCATACTTTCCTGGATTTCAAATAAAGTCAGAGATATTCTACCGAACCCGAGTTGTTTGTCCTTGACCGTGGCCTTCTTGTCTTTTTTACTTAGGGAGAGATATTCTTGGCCGGCTTATGAAGTAATTGGTCATGCGGTGAATCCATAAATTTTTTTAAATAGGGACAAAATTTTAACGAGGGCAAAATTCTAATTATAGTAAAATTTTATTTTTTTTATACCATCAAAATTTCAAATAATAATTTTTACAAGTAAAATCTTTTGGAGCCAGTGCCCCCACTGTGACTCCGCCACTGATTGGTCTTATTTGGTAATCAGCTGATAGTTAATTATACCAGTTGATTTAACTAATAGATTGTATTAGCTATTTGTCATTTGATGTTTGGTAAAATTAGTTGTTTAGTATTAACTATTTATGTGTAAAATGACTTATAAGGACATGACTTAAAAAAATATAAGGATACGAATATCATATATCTTATTATTTCATAGAATATTCTTATAAGAATATTCTACAAAATTAAGTTTATAACTCTAATAAAAAATATATAACATATAAATTATTATTTATAAATAAAGAGACTTTCTAAATAAATTAAATAATAATTCGCTAAACAAATAAAATTAAGAATGTAATTTATCTTAATAAAACCAAAATAACTAAATTTAATTAAGAAACAACTTTCTTAATTATTTAAGAAAATATTTTTCGTAATTATTTCTAATTTTAGAAACTACCTTTCCAAAATTAATTAAGAATCAATATAATTATTAATCTTAATCAAATTAAGAAAAATAATTATGATAATTTTGGAATTGATTTGATGATTATTATAATTTAATAATTCAAAATCTTGAAAAATTAAATTAACTTCTAAAACATTCCTAATAAAATTAACCCTTGAAAATAATTTTTAAACAATTAAAAACACCTTTTCAAAAGTATTAGGGATTTAAACTTGCTTAACTTCAATTAAACTCATTTAATTGGAATTAAGTATTTAAAATATCAAAAACAAACAAAACCTTCTTCTTTTTCAATGCATGTCTTCTTATGTTTATGTACTATTCATTGACGGGACAAATTAACAAGTGATCCATGTCCACTATTCATCTCTGCCTAACTGCTTCCCACGTTATTGCTTCCATTATAGCCAATCTCAACCGCCATCCTTCTGCCTCACATTGTCTCACTGTTATTGCTTCCCTACATCTCTGATGTTGCTAGCCGCAGGTTTATCACTTACCAACGCTAGCAAACAACACCCAAATGCAGACATAACTCCAGCCAAGTTTTAAATCATGCATAGAGGGTTTCCAAAATAGCAGATTAGGCAACACAGAAAACGGCATAAAAAATCTGATTAAAGAAGGAAAGGGAATAGCTTTTTCTGCCGCAACTGGCTACCGCAGTTCACACACGGTCATTCAGACAAACAGCTGTGGGTATTCTTAAAGGCACATTCGACAGTTTTGATCAGCTGAAACCAAAACGCTGGTCCTCCTGAGCTTTTTGAAAATCAGCTTATTAAGTTCAATCAGCTAATCCAATCAGCTGATTACCAAACACAATAAATAGTTGTTTAATATAGTCAATCAGCTAAATGGGGCTGTTGACTGTTAACTAGTAGCTTATACCATATAACTAACCGATTTGATTGTAATAAACTGACAATTATTTAAAGACATTCTTTATCTTGTACATGTTTAAATATATATGATAAAATTTATAGGATAATTATAATAAAATTATAATTATGATATTTGTATTATATGTTATTTCTAAATTATTTCTAGTCATTGTTCTATTAAGACTAAACATTAATAGATCATAAAAAGACTAGTACACGTTATATTTTTTTTTATGAAGGAAGTAGTCGATCTCATAATTAGCTAATGTATGAAAATACTTAAATAAATGTGTGAGCATTTGTTAGAGACCAAGTTCACTGGACAAACCTGGTATGAGAAATTCATTTATAACATTACTTGTATATCTATGCAAATTCTCATTGTGATGATTGTATAAGTGATCATTTGACTTGGGCTATTCAAAGTTATTTTATATAGGGATTGCTACGTTTCGATAATACTTATGATCAAATTAATCATGGGTTGTTCAGTCAGTAGTCATTGGATGTAGCATCAACTATATGGAGATAATTGAGTGATAAAGATATGATTCATCACCCTAAAGTAATTAGGAAGAATATTTTGTTTTCCTTGATTAATATTGATTCGGGAAATCTTTAGTCAAGCTGGAATGACATTTTATAAATACTTTACAAATGTTATTAATTGAATCAATAGTTAATGACCACTACAAGAAAAATACCAATTATTAACTGAAATTGAATTTCCGACGATAAAATTGTTGAAAAAATTATTTTTTTGTGATAGACAAAATATCCGTCAGTAAAGGTGGAGGGAAATTATCTCCGAGGTTTTGCCAATAGAACATAGCGACGAAATAGTAAAGTCCATCGTAAAAATAGGCGGCAATGGTTGACGGGAAAAATAAGCATCAGTAAATTATGAACGAAAGCAATTTTTGTCAGTAAATTACTGACGAAAAAAGCATTTTCATTTTTTATTCAAATGAAAACGACATCGTTTGGTGTTAAACCAAACAATGTCATTTTGGTTTCAACTTAAACCTACCTAAATATCCCCTCCCTCCCCTGCGTCATTTTTCCTTCTTGTTTTGTTCTTTATTGCCGTCGGTCATCTCTTTAGAAATCATCGTCCATCGTCCATCATCCTTTGCTCTCGTCCATCGTCCATCGTCTTCATTTAAGTAGAGGTTAGTCATCCATGGTGCTTTGCTCTTAGGTTTAATTTGTCTGCGAAAAATTTCATTGTTAAATGTTTATATATATGAACGCCGGTTTTGTTTTGATGTAATGTGGGTATTCTGCATTTTTTAAACATTGTTTGGTTCATTTGTTGTTTGAACGTGTTGGTTAGTTAAATTTTTTTGTCTAACAGGGGGTAAATATCATTAAAATAGATGAAATTATGTCAAAATTTTTATAAATTGTAGTTCACTTGTAATAATTTATTCTCATGCAGGAAAAGTCTATGGGCAAAAAGCATACACATCCCAACTCTTTTTGCACACTAAAACTAAGAAGTATGATGGTGTGACCTTCGTCAACACTTGATGTAGACAACTTCATATATGTAAAATCTATACTTTAATATTAATTCTTTAAAAGTGTCACTTATTAACATAAACAATTATAATGATAGGACCAAATACAAGAAAGCATTGAACGACAGTCTTAGAATTTTGAAACTATTGACGAGAGTTAGGCATATCTTGATGTAGTGGGTGATAGGGACCGCCGTGGAAGGATCTTTGGCCTAGGTTCATTTCAAAACACATGTTATTCGCAATCCTCCACATCCACTACAACTGGATCTAATAAGCAATCCACATTAAATGAAAGAGTTTTTCAGCTTGAGAGCATAGCAGAGAGGCTGATGGAGTGTATAACCCAGCTCTGTAATGAGGTGGATAAGTTAAAAGATAGGGACAAAATCTCATCGTAGTAGTCAAAGCATCCACCTTCACCACCTGCATAGCTTATATATAAGTAAATGTATTTGATAGTCTGCTACTCTTAAGTTTTTGTATAAATTCTTAATTTACAGTTATTTTCAAGATACTTATTCATGTACATTATAATTTTTTATTATACCATTCAGGATAATGTTTACTTTACACTTATCAATCAATGTTATATTATTTACAGCAATTAAATATACAAAATAATCATAAGATTATCAACATAAAACTCAACAAAGAAGTGAGAAATGGCAGTTAAAATTTGTCATAATTAAATTTCCCGACGAAAATACAATATTCCATCGCTAATTAGCGAGAAAGTGTATTCCGTCTGTAGCGACGGATAATATTTTTCGTTGGCAATGTTGTATGTCCGTCAGTAAGTTTAGCAACGGACCTACAACTTATCGTCGGTAAATTCATCGATGAAATATTATGATTTCGTTGGCAAATTAGTGACGAAATATTATAAATTCGTTAGTAAAATTAGGTTTCGTCAATAAATTTAGTGACTCATCACTAAATTTTTTGATGGATGTACAAATTTTTTTTCCCTAAATTTGCGAAAGATTCATTATATCCATCGCTAAATTTTACCTACGGCTGTTTCTTCAACAACTCTTCCCATCAGTAATTTTCGTTGATAAAACCTATTTTCTTGTAGTGGGCGAAAAACTAATATGATTGAACTCAGAATAGAATAGACATTAATTTCATGTTCTATGTCTAATCGAAAAATTGTATGATAAGAAAAAATTATGCACGAAAAGATTAGTCAAAACCACTTTGACATTCCTAAATATTTGGA
>JANKOE010000206.1:22585283-22597225 GCA_026284465.1 Erythroxylum citrifolium | reverse complement strand
ACGAACTCTGTTACTGGAAATCAAAAATTAGTAACGAAATCAGTGAAGAAGAGAAGGAAAATACCTGACTACCTGATCGCGAGTGTATTTGGTGGAGGAAGAGGTCGTCGTTATAAGCACCGTATACGAACAGCTCCCGACTTTCTATTCAGACAAACAATACAAAAAAATCATATACCATTCACACATATTCGAAGCAGACGAAGGAGAGAAGGGGAAAAGCGAGAAACACCATATACGAACAGCTCTCGACTTTCTATTCATACAAACAATACAAAAAAATCATATACCACTCACACAGATTCGAAGCAGACGAAGGAGAGAAGGGGAAGAGCGAGAAGGTGAAGCAAAGTATTAAACCATTATTCTATGATGAAAGTATTAAATGCTCTTGTGAGCAATTAATGCTGCTTGGAGAATGTCGAACTTCTCACAAGAGCATGCTGCTTTGCTTGGAGAATGTCCAACTTCTCACAGAAGCATTTAATGCTTTTATAATAAAATAATGGATTAATGCTGCTTGGAGAATGTCGAACTTCTCACAAGAGCATGTTGCTTGCAGAAAGCATTAAATGCTCCTGTGAGAAGTTTAATTGCTTTCTGCAATCATCATTAAATACTGTATAAAATATTGAGAAAGTTTTTGGAGGAAAATGGGAGGGTAAGGATTGAAGTTTAAGTAAATAAGTAGATTTAGAAAATCTTAAGATTCTTTAAATTTTAGTAAAATGTTTATTTCTTTTTTAACATTTTACCAATGTTTTAAAAACCGGACCGGACATCGAACCGGTCAAAGAAATTGTTTAAAATTTAGAGAGGTTATTAAGTGAAACTGAACTGAACTACTGACCGTTTTAAACTTTTTCCGATCGGACCAAACGGTCCGATCTGATTTTTAAAACATTCCCTTTTACTGTAAAATATCTTGCTTATTATTTTAGCGCTTTAACTTTTGTCTCAAAAACAGTAGCTCATCATCGGAAGCACAAAATGACCAGATGTTGGTCAAAAAGGACGTACTCTTTAAAGTTTGACACAAATATTAATAATGAAACTACCAATTTACCCATCAAATGCGACGTGTTAGTCTGATTAAATTACCAGACTATCCCTAGGAATTATAATCCACACGTACGAATGCCACTTTGCCCCATTAATGCACCAAAATTACCAGTTGACCTCCCAAACTGCATTGCGTATAATCCGCTCGAAGTGTGGAAAATATGGGCCCCATTCCGACCCATAACAAACACTTCCTAAATACAACTTAACAAACTGGTTACGATTTTTCACTTAGGTCAAAATTGGGTCCAATTTCTCAAGCCCACTTCGTGGGTTGGACAGGATTCGTAGCCTTTCTGACCAGCGCGAGTAATTTTTTCATTTCCGAGTCCATTGAATTCTCCTGGTAGTAGAAGGGGGACAAGTGGAGAACAATAGGTATGGCCACGCGATCTCTGTGGGGCATGCGAGCAAAGCTCGCGGTGGCGACCTCTGCGATCCTTGCTGGAAGCGCCGCGGCAACCGTCGCCACTTCTAAAGATCCAGACACCACTCTCAAGCTCTTCACCACCATACCACTTCGTCTCATGCGCGACGCGGTAACTGCGGCCTCCATAGCTTTCGGTATCAAAAAATATTTGTTTTTCGCCCTAAATTTTATCTTTAGAACTGTTTTAGGGCTTTCTGATTTGCATCGTTATATTTCGCTTAATGTGATTTTCATTGTTTCTTTTAACTGAAGCGTTAATTTCTTGTCATTAATTTGATGAAGAATCTGGAATTGAAAACTTGAACCAGATTTGGATTATTCTGGTTTTGTAATCTTCTAATAACGTAGAAGTTCTCGATTCTAAATTTAGACTAATTACACAATTTTCTTATCCATATAAGTTGCTGACTTGCGTGTATGATACAAAACCTAGAAGATACGTGTAGAAATGTGATTGTGGATTTCGTGTTGGCTACTCTACCTTTTTCATTGTTATGTTTTAACATTTGAAAATTACATTCATGTTCATTTTAAGATGGATCCTAGTGCTATTAGTTAGTGATGCTGATGGCTTATAAAATATGGACTAGATTATGAATCCTCATTATGGGGATTGCCGGAAGAAAGTATCGAGAGATCAAAAATAAAACATGAAGTTCACCTCAGGTCCGCACGTAAACTTCAAGAGCTATGTTTCAGAAATGGAGGAATATACATCAAGCTTGGTCAACACATAGGGCAGTTGGTATGCTTTCAGTGTGCGTCTGCAATTATCAATAGTAATATGTTCAATAAATGTTTTTGATAGATCGTTAACTCAGATAACTGTTAATAGAGTGGGAGTCTTAAATGTTGTGCCACTATGCAGGAATATCTTATACCTCAGGAGTATGTCATTACAATGAGGGAATCAATGCTGAATAAATGTCCAGTTTCTTCTTATGACCAAGTATGTGAAGCTGTTAAGAAAGAGCTTGGACAGGCACCAGATAAAGTACGTATCTGTTGGTTTGATATCTTATTGGAAGATTGTTTGAAGTGGGAGGTGGTAGCTCTCCCATGTGTTTTTGGCAAAAAATTTATATGTGTCGCTTTTTAGTTGTTACGTTCATCTCCCTGTTGATGGTTTTGAGTATAGTCTTTGATTTATATTGAAACTATACACTTCTAAACTAAGCTGTCTCTCCCAATTTGCAGATCTTTAAAGAGTTTGATCCTGTTCCGATAGCAAGTGCTTCCCTTGCACAAGTTCATGTTGCTCAGACATTTGATGGTCAAAAGGTTGCTGTGAAGGTTCGCACTGTTGTCACTTTAAGCCAATGTATTTTATTATGAGCTGAATACTATAAGTTTCATTTGAATTATATATGTATTTAGTGGTGAGCCCATGAGGAATTTCCCTTTGATGTCCATGGTTTCTCTTTTCTGGATCAGGTTCAGCATACTCACATGACAGATACTGCTGCAGCAGATCAAGCTGTTGTAGGATTTATTGTAAATACCCTACACAGGCTTTTCCCTGCTTTTGATTACAGGTAGTGTTATCTTCTCCATTTGAGTGTTGTTGTGGTTTTCTAGCCATGCATGTTAGTAACATTAAACAGAAAATTAGTATGGTATATCCGAATGAGCATTGTTCTTTAGGATTTCCATGAACGCTCCTTCTTACTGCCTATTTATGTGTGGCTACTTTGTGGTTTTGAACAGCTGTTGTAATTAAAATTTTTTATGACTTACAATTGCAGATGGTTGGTTGATGAAATGAGTGAAAGTATACCCAAGGCAAGTTTTAACAGTTTCCCAAGATGTTATGGTTTAACAAGAATGTTGCTTTTACCCCAAAACTTTAAGAAATATGCAAAAACAGTGAGACATGGAGCATTGATATGACAAGTTTAATCATGATTTTGATGAGTTTTAGTAATGATCGTCAGGAATTAGATTTTCTGATCGAGGCCAGCAATAGTGAGAAGTGCTTGGAAAATTTCTGTAAGTTATCTCCTCATATTGCTGAGTATGTATATGCACCAAGGGTCCATTGGAATTTGAGCACACCAAAATTATTAACCATGGAATTCATTGATGGCGCACAAGTAAGTGATGTGAAGGCCATCCAAAGTTTCAGAATTCGTCCTAACGAAGTTGCCAAATTAGTAAGACTTGAGTCCTCTCTTTTTTATTTCCTTGATCTCTAACTGGTTTTAGCTTTTTCATGGGCTATATTTAATGCACTGGTGATAGTTTGTTAGGTAACAATTCAACTTAATGTGCCCGTTTGTTAAATAGCACTAGGTAGAGAGCAATAGCTCAGTGAAACAAGAAGGAAGAACCTTCTTCACAAGGGAAAACCCCCTTACAATCTCAGGAAATCTTCTGAGAATTATTTTCAATCTAAAAGCCTACCCCACTTCTCCCATAGACTATTATTTTATATCTACTTATTCTAACAAACTTCTAAGGAATAGATATCTCCTGCTAACATCCTGAATCACTAAAATATATCGATATCTAACTATCTCACTACTGCTTACAACCTGTCTTCTTCTTCCTTGTATAAACTAACCAATCTCCTCCTTTGTGACCATTATTCGTAACAATATTGCCCGCTGATGAAATAACCTTGTTCCCAAGGTTAAGCTGCAGAAATTGGCCACGGATAAGCTCTTGGTCCTCCCATGTATCTTCCTCCAACGGTTTGCCTTGCCAATGAATCAACCATTGGTCACGGGCAGCTCCTCGATTATGAAGTGTCCTGCTACCCAAGACCGCGGCTGGTGTACTCAAGTCAGGAGTATAGTCCAACTCTGGAGGTAACTCTTCCTGAACATGGTGGTGCCCGATAGCCTTTTTCAACTGGGACACGTGAAATACTGGATGTATACGGGCCTAAGGGGGAAGTTGCAGTTGAAATGTGATGGTGCCAACCTATTTGTCCACCAAATACGGTCTATGGTATCGTGCTGACAGTTTCGGATGCGGACGGCCGGGCATGGACCCCTACCGATGTGGATGAATCTTCAAATACATCCAATCTCCTACCTGAATGTCATGAGGACGCCTTCGGGCATCCGTAAAACATATCATGTGATCGCTTCTAGATGATGTTTCAACTGTGTCAGAGCTTCGTCACGACTCATTAAATCCTGTGCCACATCTTCCACCAATGTTTCTCTAGGAATAAAACATGTGATTGAGGGAGGAGGTTTGCCATATACTATCTCAATACCTTGAAAGGAGAACATTTAGCTGCTGAATGAAAGCTGGTATTATACCAATACTTTGCCCATGGTAAATAATCTAACCAAACCTTGGGTTGTTCCGATCTAAAATAGCGAAGATATGTCTCGATAGTGCGGTTAACTATCTCAGTTTGGCCATCCGATTTTGGGTGATAGGCGACACTCAATTTTAATTGAGTTTACTAGAGTGTAAACAATTCTTGCCAAAAATTACTTAAGAACGTAGGATCCCGGTCACTTGCAATGGAAAGCGGAATTCCATGTAACCGGACAACCTCCTTGGTAAAAATTTCAGCAATAGAACGGGCTGAGTAAGGATGTTTGACAAAAATAAAATGCCCATATTTGCTCAACCTGTCCACTATGACCAACAAGGTATCATAGCCTTTCGATTTGGGTAGTCTCACAATGAAATCCATGCTCAGCTCTTCCCAAATGGCGTTGGGAATAGCTAAAGGTTGGAGTAAACCTACTGGAGACGTAGCTTGATACTTGTTACGCTGACAAGTGTGACAAGTTGCTACAAAATGCCCTTTTCATACCTTTCCAAAAAATAGATTGAGCTATCCTCTTATAATATTGTAAATTCCTGAATGTCCTCCTGTAGGGGGTAGTATGAAACTCTTGTAAAAGCTTGGGAATCCATTCTTTCCCTCTTAATTTCTTTTATTATTCTGGTCAACTGTGGATCTGCCTTTACCTCCTTATTAATTTGCTCCAGATCTTGTCAAAAATGGCCTTAACCTGCAACTCCATGTCCTCACATACGCTGGAGAGTATTTGCTGCCCTGTTGGAAATTACGGCCTGGTAGACAATATCAAAATCATATCCCAGCAATTTTGCCAACCAATTCTGCTGATTTTGAGTTGTAATTCTCTGTTCCAGCAAATGTTTGAGGCTTTTTTGATTCGTATAGACTGTAAATCTTCCCCCCACCAGATACGGTCTCCAATGTTGAATGGCTAACACTAGTGCCATAAGTTCCTTCTCATATATGGATTTATTCAGCGATGATTCAGCTAATGCTTTGCTGAAAAATGCCACTGGTTTCTTTCCCTGTATTAACACTGCTTCCACGCCCTTACCCGATGCATCACACTCCACCGAAAAAGGGGTATTGAAGTCTGGTAGTGTCTAAATCGGAGCACTGGTCAGAGCATTCTGAAGTCTCTTAAATGTTGTTTCTATAGGAATATCCCATTTAAAATTCCCTTTCTTCAATAGATTGGTAAGAGGTTGTGCTATCTTCCTATAATCCTTCACAAACTTTCGGTAATACCCAGTCAGACCCAAGAACCCTCTCAAAGCTTTGAGAGATGTAGGAATAGGCCATTGTAAAACCGCTTCAATCTTCTTGGGATCTATAGCAACACCATCTTTGGAAATGATGTGACCCAAGTACTCAATTCTTAACTTCCCAAAGGTGCATTCTTTTGTACTAGCATAGAAACAATGTTGCTGCAACGTATGTAATACCTTTCTTAAGTGAGTGATGTGGCTGTCCCAATCGGCACTATAGACCAAAATGTCATAAAAAAAACTAACAAACTTTCTGAGGTAGGGCTGTAAGATCAAATTCATTGGAACGTGGCTGGTGCATTGGTGAGACCAAACGACATGACGAGTGATTCGTAGTGGCCCTGATGTGTCTGAAAAGCTGTCTTGGGAATGTCATCTTCATTCATGCGTATTTGATGGTACCTTGTCCATAGATCAATTTTAGAGAAATACGTGGCTTTGAATAATTCATACAAGAGTTCTTTAATCACTGGTATGGGAAACTTATCCGGTATTGTGGCTTTATTCAAAGCTCGATAATTGTCACAAAACTGCCAACTGTCGTCTTTCTTCTTCACAAGAATCACCAGACTTGAATATGGGTTGTTTCTAGGTCTGATAACCCTAGAAGCTAGCATTTCTAAAACCTATTTCTCAATCTCATTTTTTTGTATATGAGGATAACGATAAGGTCTCACATTTATCGGATCAGCCCCAGCCTTAATTGGGATTTTATGATCAACTGATCTGTTGGGAGGAAGCCCTATTGGGTGTGAAAAACTGGCTGAAATTTTGCCAACACTTGCTATAATTGCTACTGCTGGAGATGGTCGAGTTTTTCTCCTATTTTGCTAGACCAGCTGTCATCCTTCTATTGTTTCTCTGAACCAAAAAATACCATAACTGCAGCCTCAATTTTAGTAGCCTTCCTTAATGTTTTGGTGGAAATTAAAGATCTCAAAAGATTAAAATCCCCTTTAACATTGACTGTTGACCCCAAGTGCGAAAATTCATGGGAAGATCTTTCCAAATGTGTTGCACCTCACCTAATGAAACCAACCAAGTCATCCCCAAAATAATATCCACTCCTAACTCAAAGAGAAAAAAATCTCCTGAATAAACATAACCTTGCATTTCCAGATTTCCATATTTAAACCTTCACAACAACCTTGAGAGTCTTGTTTCTAACCGTTTCCCATCCTCACTCCGAAGCTCGCAGTGGTCTGCACTTTCTAGCCTTGATTCAAGGCCACCTCTTTGGATAAGAAGTTGTGATTCGCCCCACTGTCAATCAACACCAAAACAGGTGTTCCATCAATCTTCCCCCAAAGCTTCATGGTTTTGGGTTGTGTCCATCCATCGGCAGAAAATTGTGAAAGTTCCATTTAGTCGCACTGAGCTTCTTTAGCAACCTTCCTTGACATTTCATGTGTGTCCAAACCTTCTTCTACCTTCGAAACCACATCTTCATCTTCTCCTAAAATGGTCACTCTTAAACTTTTCTCCGAACATTTATGTCCCGGACCAAAATGCAATCCACAACGAAAACACTTCCCTTCCTCCTTCCTCTTTAAAAATTCTGGGTAGGGGAGCTGCCTGGTCCCATGGTTGTTGCATGACCCTGTGTTCCCATAAGCCCCATTCTGGGAATTAGACCCCATAGATGACCCACTATGGTTAGGGTTGTAGGTTTTCCGCTCCATTCCTCTAGTGACCTTCTGCGGATCATTACTCGCTGTCTCGCTAACAGACCCTCCAGTGGTCGTTATTCCTTGAACTTTGGAAACTATACTACTGCATGTCTATATGCGATTCGTAAAATTGCCAGTAATGGAAGTATTTCCTCCATAAATCACCTGCAGTTCATACTCAATATCGCGAGCAATTTCCATTGCTCGTAAGACTGTAGTGGTTCGCATTGATCGGACCTAACACCTCACTTCTGGTTTGAGGCCACCAAAAAAATATCCTAACAGTTGCTCCTCCGAAGCGTCAGGTATTTGTGCCACCAACATTTCGAACGCCCGCAAATATTCCTCCACCAAACCAACTTGTTACATGGAAGTTAGTTTTTCATAAATGTTTCCCTAACTGCCTTCTTTGAAACGCTGTAGCAAAGTGGGAATCAGCGTGTTCCATGTTAACATCGGACTCTTCTTGCGCAGGAAGCAAAACCAATGCCCCGCAACCCCCTCCATGTTGATGAAGATTAGTCGTATCTTTTCTTCTTTTTTCACACGGTGGACCTCAAAAAATTTCTCCGCTCGAGCCACCTAACCCAATGGATCTGTTCCGTCGAAAATGGGCAGTTCGACTTTTTTGACCCAAGAGCGACTCTCGTGGTCCTTCTCGCCTTCAATGTCCTCCTCTTCGCTGGCCTCTAAGGATGCTTTGTCGCTTGACCCTTGTCGTTGCATCAAGTGAGTCAAGATGGCTTCCAAACGACCCATGTCGTTCTCAACTTCTGTCAAGAATGCGACTTGCGTCCCCATGGTTCTCTCGATTCTGGCAACAGGTCTTCCAACTTCCCTACACGTGCCTCCATCAATCCGGCAGGTCAAACCAAATTGTTAGGTAACAATTCAGCTTAATGTGCCCGTGTGTTAAATAGCACTAGGCAGAGAGCAATAGCTCAGTATTATTTCGAAACAAGAAGGAAGAACCTTCTTCACAAGGGGAAACCCCCTTACAATCTCAGGAAATCTTCTGAGAATTATTTCCAATCTAAAAGCCTACCCCACTTCCCCCATAGACTATTATTTTATATCGACTTATCCTAACAAACTTCTAAGGAATAGATATCTCCAGCTAACAACCTGAATCACTAAAATATATCAATATCTAGCTATCTCACTACTGCTTACAGCCTGTCTTCTTCTTCCTTGTATAAACTAACCACTCTCCTCCTTTGTGACCATTATTCCTAACAGTCTTATTTTGCTGAAGGAAATGTGAAAAGTTAGTGTGCTATTTGAACATGGTATTGTGGTAAGGGATCAGAATGATGAATTGTTGCTTACTTTCACGCAACACGTTAGTCACCAACAATTTGTTTTCAGTGGCTTTGGGCAAACGTTTATTTTATAAGAGCTGATAGATGTTTGTATTGCAAAACTCTCTTATGCTTCTGTTTTGATTGATAAAAATGATGTGGTAAATAGTCTCCAATTTATATTTTCAGGTTAGTCAAGCCTTTGCTGAGATGATGTTCAAACATGGATTTGTGCATTGTGACCCACATGCTGCTAACATGTTAATACGGCCTCTGCCTTCTAGCAAAAGGAGCATTATGGGTGAGAGCTTGGTCGTGTGGAGCTTGCTTTCTCCTGAAAAATCCGGCTTTTTTTATTTATACTGTTAATGAGATCATAGATGTTTAAACATGAAACTTTCTAATTTGGAGAACCTCGCATTTGCAGCACCAACAAGCAAGTTCATAAAATGACAAACAAGATTATATCTTCCTTAAAATCTCTGATTATATATAATGTCTACTTAAAGTTTATCTTCCTTAAAATCTCTGCTTATATATAATGTCTACTTAAAGTTTACTGATGTTGCGTGTTTTCCTTTCTCCATAGGGAAGAGAAAACCACAATTGATACTCTTAGATCACGGTCTGTATAAGGAGCTTGACTTTGCTACTAGATTTAACTATGCTTCCCTTTGGAAGGTAAACTATGGTTTCTTACAATGCTTTTGTTCTCCATGTCAGTGGCATGATTTAGAACTTCTGATATTGGGATGTTTGCCAGGGATTAGTTTTTGCTGATGCCAATGCAATAAAGGAAAACAGTGTTAAATTGGGTGCTGGTGAGGATCTCTATGCGTTGTTTGCAGGGATCCTTACAATGAGGCCCTGGAATAGGGTTATTGACCGATCTGTTGATCATTTGGTCATAAAAGGCAGTGCTAGTGAGCGTTCTGAATTGCAGGTCTGAATATAATCAGTTCTAGTTATCTTAAACAGACAGATCCTCGGGAAGGTCCCTTTTTTGTTAAACCTGGTTTACAATGTTTATGTGTTGCAGATGTATGCATCTGAGTATTTCCCCCAAATTTCAGAGCTTCTGAGGAGGCTGCCACGTGTAATTCTGTTGATGCTTAAGACAAATGACTGCTTAAGAGCTGTTAATAATTCTCTGGTATTTTATATTGTCCCCCTTGTTGCCATTTAGTTCTCTGGTACTTCCTCTTTGGTTGCAAAATTTAATTATCAGGAGTAATTTAGCACCTTTGGAGATTGAGATTGGCAAGGAGCCAATTCTATCATTGAGACGTTTGGACCTTTAATACATTGGAGGGCTATTGCAAATTGGGACATATTTTCGACGTCC
This sequence comes from Erythroxylum citrifolium, assembly GCA_026284465.1. Taxonomy (NCBI): domain Eukaryota; kingdom Viridiplantae; phylum Streptophyta; class Magnoliopsida; order Malpighiales; family Erythroxylaceae; genus Erythroxylum; species Erythroxylum citrifolium. Next base: position 22,586,878 of record JANKOE010000206.1, on the reverse strand, counting down.
TGTTTGATTTTGATTAGGAGATGCTAATAATAATGTTTCAGATACATTTAGTAGTTGTCAATCTTTCTTTCTTGTAATGTTGGTAAATGTATGTGCATATATTGGTCATTATCTGTTTCCTGTATCTATTGTGTGTTATCTATTAGTTGTCATTATCATGTAAATTATAATTTTACTTGAAAACACGTTATTAATAGATGCAGGGATCTTCCCTCGAGACATTTTTTATCATCGGAAAAGTTTCTTCTGAAGCCGTTGTCGAGGCAAAGAGGTCACAGAGGAAATCTGTGTTGGGCCGATTAGATGTGTGGTTGGAAGAGATTCTCTTGGAAGTTCGACTTGTGGGCATGCAGATAGCCCTGTGGCTTTTACAACTCAGGAGAGCTTTGACTGGATGAAACCTAATATGAGGAGATGCGTACTCAATTGTTTTATTTGGCACGGAAAAGGCGCCAGGATTCTTTCTCCCCGCGGTTCAATTATTGCAGTCTGCATGCAGGTACCCTGAACGTGGATTGATTCATTGATTTTATCGTTTCTTGAAAATTGTTTTTAGCGGAAATAATAGACAGAAGAGGATGACAGAGATATACTTATGTTTCATTTTTTTTATCCTAAGAATAGTCACAAGTTATTAAGGGTTTACTTATGTTGTAAAAACTTTTCACGGCGATGTGAACGGTGTAAAAACATGTTTTATAGCGATCGTGTTAGATAATTCATCCCCTGATTTGGGATTTCCGATATTCAATAGTAAAACATGAGATTCATTATTCACTCGGGATTCTCTATCCATGCAAGAAAGAGAGAGAGAAGAGAAGCAGAGGTATGCTTTGTCCATTAATTATTTAATTTTAGCTTCCTTCCAGATGTTCCGTATGTCACTCTGCGGCAGACAAGTTGGGGGTTGCCCATAAACTTCACAATTGTACTATCCCAAAGCAAAGCACCGAACATTTAGCTGTTAATAATCGGATGCGACGTGGATTGTTAAAATCCATTCCTTTTCTTGCATTTCTTCGTCTCATCATATCCTAGCGCGCCCAGTTAGTGACCACGTCCTTTTTCTTGACTAAACAATCAGCCAAACTTGCTGAGCGTTTAGTTACAAGAGAAAATGAACTACATCGTTCACCAGTTACAAGATACTTAAATTTCGGGAGAGAAAATGATCTCATCTGATTCGAAGGTTGTTAATGATCTGGAACGGCCTAGACTAACAGTTGTTCAGTTCACCGTGGCTAGTGTCATAAAGGTCTGCTTTAGACTTGAACTTTTACTACAAGTTGCGCCTATCTTCGCACGACAATCCCAGTTCGGTCTGCTTAAGCAAAATTCAGCTTTCTCACGTGAATATCATCGAACAATTCCGTTAATCCTCGAACACCTCACATGCATACAAGTGTTTAAGGTGTTTCTCTCACACACAAAATAACACAGGTGTATAAGAGAGTAAAGAAAGCAACAAGAGATATATAGTCGAAGCTAATCTTTCATTAACTCTCAACAAAATGTTAACAAAAGATACAAGTATCTTTTTTTCAAAGCATTTACAAGGAACTCTCTACTCGAAGCCCTTACAATGAGAACACCCC
>JANKOE010000206.1:22568162-22585183 GCA_026284465.1 Erythroxylum citrifolium | reverse complement strand
TTGATGTAAATATGTAATATTATTTATTATAATGATGAAATTGTATGATTGTAATATTTTAAATGCTTTGTATTATTATTAGTTTTATAATTGTATGATGATGATTGTCTTTGTTTATATTAGTTGTGGTTATTATTTATATGTAAAATATTTAAAAATTATTGTTATTTCAGATTAATTATCATTATTATTTATTATTAAGATTTTTGAAAGCATGGTTGATATAAACAGTAAACTAGTAAAGTATATAGTACAACTGTATAATATATCAATATGGACTATTTTGCAATTTTTAAAAATATTAGGAACTATTTTATAAATTTAAAAAAAAATTCGAGATGGTACCCAGTACCGGTACAATTCTGTTCCAGAGCTCAATCCGATATTAAACCCGGTACAATATTCATAACATTGTTCCGCATGCTAAGGGTTTTTTCTGCCTTCCCTTTTTGACTTACGGGAAGTTAGTAACAACTCATCTAGAATTTGGTACAGTTGGGTAACAGTCAATATCATTTTTCTTCAACTCGTGTAGTTCAATATGTGGTTGTAATTGTCTATGTTGAAAGATGGAGCCAAAAGTACTGGCAAGAGCTGACCAAACTCTTCAACAGCTTTGTAGACCAAAAACATACGCAGAAACTCCTTTAGTTAGAGAAAATAAAATTTAACAAAGTAGATCTTGTTTCTTTTCTTTTTTGTTAAACCATCCGGTATCCGACACTACACGAGCAATCGACTAATTTAGATTTAAACTGGGTTAGACCATATAGGTGGTAAAGCTCTCTCTTACAAGTGCGGCTCCATTCTCAAGACTCGAAACCGAGACATTGGTTAAGAGAGGAGAAGCCTCAGTCACTCCACCACAGCACTTGCAGGTAGCATCTTGTCTTTTTGAATTCATGTTTGATATACTGGATTTGGAGTGGGTGTATCCGAAGAAAAAGAGGAACTGAACTAAAAAAAAAAGATTGATTTCGTATTTTATCGAAAATACATACACGGTATAATGATGTCACAAACAAATATATATACATTTTACAATATTTTCAACTATTCTAAATTTAAATAATGAGATAGAAGGATAGGTTGTTACATAAATTTAAATATGAATAATGAGATAGACTATCCTTATCCCATAATTACTAGTTTCAAACAAGGAAAGCAATACTATTAAGACTTTTGCCTCACCTTGGAACAAAATTTTGAACACGTCCAATTAAGTAGCTATCATGTTGAACTCCTTGTTTCATCCTCACCCACGATTTCACGCAGAGGGACAAAAGACATATACACGGTTTCAGGAGTTGAATTTTTCTTTGATTTTAATATTAAATGATTTATTTAATACATATTTTATTAATTATTATGAAAATGAAATGTAGCAAATGAGGTCCCTACTATAAAAATAAAGTTTATGAGCAGAAAGTCGGAAGACAATCCGAAGTTTTATGATACAAATACGAATGTAGTTATCAAGCTTTTAGAACATTTTTGGCAATAAATATTAGTTACGATGATTAAAAAATTTAATCGAATTAATTGTAAAAATTTTGAATCGTCTAATTTTTTAATTTTTCGATTCGATTTGTTTTAATAACTTTTTTTATTAAAGGTTCGATCCTTGACTTTAAGTATGAAGCAGCTTTAAATCTTTGAAGCAGCTTTAAATCTTTGAATCAGCTGTCCCACCCTGTGAGGTGCCTACAAACCAGCGAGGGGATTAGTCACTGGGTCCGCCGGTGGATACCCTGGTCTAAGACAAAAAAAAACGTTCACTTTTAATAAATTAATAAATTCTTACCGACCAAAATTAATTAATTAATTTTTATTTAACATTTTTTTAATTAAACTTCAAATTATAACTGCAATTTTTTTAATCCTACTTTTTAAATTTTATTCAATATTTACCACATTTTTATTTCAACCATTTAATAAACCTTAATTAAAAAAGGCATAAAGCACCAGTTCCAAAAACAACGATTTAGTTAAAGTATTTAGGTTCCACGTTAAGAATCACCTCAGCATTATCAATTTATAAGAGACATAATTCTTATTCTTATTTGTATAAAGAGTTAGTAAGTATTATATAAACGATTCCTCCTACAAAGTTGTATTTATATACACAAAATTGAATCAACTTTTAATGCTTTATCTAGTAGTGAATATATAAAATCAATCAAATTGGTCTCATACAACAGCTTAAGTTATTGTGATGAAACGGTCACTTAACAATATCATATCGACCGAGTCACCGAGTCTCCGAGTTGGACACATCATTTCAAATGTCAATTAGGTAGGGTTTGAATTATGTTACACTGGAAGAGGCGGTCTAACACTCTTACAACCAAGTTGTTGTTTAAATTATTCAAATGTCCATTTATAGTTCCATCTAGGAGTTTATTTCTTCAACAAAATGAAGCGCTCGATTTCACACGTTATCATGGGGCAGTAATTAATCAAAGCTTCCAAAGGTGAGTGACGATACAAAGGGTATGCAAAAATTCAGTTAATCTTAAACATGTCCAAGCAGTTCTCCTCGGCAAGCCCTCGGTTCCAGAACTTCCGATAGAACTCGCTATATGCAAATCTCCGGTAGAAAGCAGGATGAAGATTATCATCATCTGTCAACGGCGGGGCTGGTCCAATCACAGCATCAGCCGATGGGCAGTAGAATGTTGGAATAGAGATCCTCTCTTTCTCGCTGTTCACGAGGGCTCTATGGAGTACACTTTTGTAACGGTCGTTGCTTATCACCTGTGCAAAACATATCAACCTTGCATTGGGTACATTCAATTACTTGAAAACCAATAAGAGGAGGATCACGATAATGTCGGCTATCATTGTAAACACTGAAGAAAATGGGATACTTAGGTAGGGTGATTTGGTGTTTTTATAATTACTGAAGTCTCTAAATTATTATCTTTTAAATATGGAATGAATAAGATACTGGTCCTATGTAATAATCTGTAAATGATATAATTAAGTAAATTATTTAGTGACTTCACATTTAAAATAAAAATAAAAAATTCAAATAATTGTTTTAAGATTTTAAGCTCAAAGAATTAATGAATTCTAACTAATAGAGAATGAAGGAAATCTACAAGTTTAACCTAAATTTTCAATATTTAAAAAAGTTATTAAAAAGGTTCTAATCAATATTTTAAAAACTGAACCAGAAGTTAAACTAGTAAGATAAGAAGCTTAAGGTTTAAGAGGTTTAACTGATAGTAAACTATTATAAAACCGATTAAAAATTGAATAAAATTAAAGAGCTTAAAAAATAATTGAAGAAAATTATTCTTGCTTATCGAAAAATTGAAAGTTTAATTGAAAAAAGAGATTGTTAAATAAAAATTTATTTGTTTATTTTAGTTTACTTAAGCTAATTGATTTATGAAAACTGATTGACTAATTAATAAATTAATCAGTTTTTAACAACAAAAACTTAAATTAAATCAAATCAAAAAATTAAAAACTAAACCGTAATAAAGGTAATTGATTCAAAATTTTCAATATTAAACTAGTTAATTCTATTGGATTTTTAAAACATTAGTTATAACTATTTGAACCACACAAAAGAGGCAAAGGGAGACCTAAACAATGTAGGATGAGTTGGTGCAGCTAACTCGTATAATCATAAAGATTAAAACATGAATATGAGTATGCCTCAATAACTAGCAAATGCATCAATATTCCTAAAAGCTACCCAACATAAATTAATTATTCTTTACTTAGGGTCCCGAACCAATATTTTTGAGGATGACTTATTATGCATTAGAACTTTGTCAATTCAAGTAATAAAATTCACGTCAGTGATAAGTGTTTTCAGCATTGTTTGACAGGGTTTAAATTCTCTGATATGCCTGCCGCCTTCTCTTTGATTGTATGGGCTGAAATTTGTGGTATTTCTTTTATGAGGTAGTTTTGTTTCTCTTCATTGTAACCCAAAAAAAAATTCTCTAATCTTATTATTCTATTTTAATCCTATTTCGCGCTCAATACATAGTAAAAATTACATTATAATATGTGCAAAAATTTACAAAATAACTTTTATATTAAACGCGAAATAGGATTAAAACAGATTTATTAAAACAGAGAAAATGATACCTATTCGACATGCATCATGAGTAGTAGAGTTGTATGTCACAAACATTGCCAAGTCTGGTAAGAGACTATGAGTATCATTCATGGAAATGGATGACTTCAGTTTATGACATTTGAGTACTGTAACTGTCAGCGTCTCTATCCTTTGCCACGTAGATTCATGCATGCTCCTCCCTAGCTGTCCTAATAATACATGCCTTTCAGTTTCCTTAGCGTCATCAAACTTGTCCTCACACCTTCAATAAGGTTGCCGTTACTAGGTCTCTCTCTCCATTATTTTCCAGTTAGAAACTCTTCTTTTAGACCAACTTCATTTGATGATTCGAAGATTATAGTAATCTTTTGTCACCGAAGGCTGATTAGGCCGGAATTTACATAATTCACGCAGTTCTCTTTAAAAAAAACAATCAAGACCTCATCTTACGAGCAAAGACATGCGCAGTCAAGGACTTGAGATGTAGAATAATCAAACCTGTATTTGATCTCCAATGTTCACAATGAACGTATAAGGAATGGGTTTGACAGGAAGCCATTTGTCGTTGTTGAGCACCTGTAAACCTGGTACATCATCCTGAAGCAGTAGCGTAATTGCATTAGGATCGGTGTGCCCTGGTAATCCATAAGTGAGCTCAGGCTGCGGACATGGAGGGTAGTAGTTGACAGCCATATGTTGTCCATGCTTTCCCAGCACTGTATTTATGTAATCCCTTTCTAGGCCCAGACTCTCTGATATTGCGTCAAGCAGTGTCAGAGCTAATTCTCTAGCATTCCTGCAGTATTCAGCTGCAACTTCTCTGCAACTCGAAATTTTGCAAAGTAACAGAAGTAAACTGTAAAAGGGAAACATAATTGTCGATCTACAGTATGCTTTTGGTTGAAAAAATATTTAAGTATCACATCGGAAAAGTTGATTCCCCGGTGCATGAAAATGGTTAATTACCTGAAAGACGGAGGGTTGATAGGCCACTGGTGTATATAGTCCTCTAAAGGGTGGCAAAAAAGCCTTAGGTAATCTCTCCAGTTCGAAACTTGTTCTGTGTTCATATTGAAGCTGGAAGCGAGTCTCACCGCCTTCGTAGGATCATTTGAGTGAATCTTTAACCTTTCACTCTCTGGCAACTGAAAAAACTCCCTAGATTCACGAAACATAGCATCAATCACCATTGAAGAAACTCCATGGTTTTTAACCTTCAGAAAGTGTTCGCGGACATCAGGATCATAGCTCTGTAAAAGAGAAGTGAAAATAACCCAAACAAGAAAAAGCGGCAGTAAGTATGGAGCTGGATTACCTGGAAGAAACCATAATCTTTACAAGCTTGGCCAATCTCATTGATAACGACGGGGCGATTAGGACCACGGAGGTCTTGTAGATCAATGACAGGAATAGAACTATCATCCATGGTCGACCAGAACTCGCTAAGATTAGGTCGATCAGATGTGGGTCGGATGTATTTGGCCGGAACGTGACTCACACTAGAGGCGAGGTCTGCGACAAATGCCTTGGAATTAGCCATTCAAAATGCTTTGTAATTGAGTTTGTCTGTGCTTTCTGGTCTATCAATTTGCCAGGTTGGGTGGGTTTATATAAACTTGTTTTTCACTAAAATTTGCTTTTCTTCTTGTCTGCATCAAGTAAGTTTAAGTGAATAGAACGAAATTGATTTTTTCCTGGATATGTAAAGTTACATACGTATAAGCAACCATTTCATACCATTAGTCACTTGGTAACTGCTATACTCAATGTTTTAAGAATAGCGTTCTTAGCGTTTTGATGAATGGGATTAATTGTTCGTATTCACGCTAAAGTTTTTAACTATAGATTTACATTCTAGACTGCATGTTGAAATATAATAGTGGGAGTTTGTTCCACGTTAGAGAAAAAGAGGAAAGAAGATCAACATATAAGTCTAGTGGGTTACTCCACCTACCACCAATTGGTTTTAGGATGAAACCTCATTTAGGCTTATATGTGCTCAGTTTATTTAGGTCGAATCATATAAAAATTTAACATGATATCAGAGCGAGTTGCTCTTATGTTAGTCGTTAACACCTCGAAATGATAGATTATGTCACGTGTTAGACCCATACGTGAGGAGGGTGTGTTGAAATATAATATAGTGTGAGTTTGTCCCACATTGGAGAAGGAGAGGAAAGAAGATCAACATATAAGTTTATGTATGAATCCATAGGTCTGTTGTAAATTCTAACATCGCATAAATAAATAGTTATAGATAATTGCAGATAATATGAACATAATTGTGAATATCATAATTCAATTGTGACAATAACTTGGACTATAATATAGTTTTGGTAATAATTACAAAGACTAGCTAGCAAATATAATAAACTTTTTTTTGGTTTTTATATGAAACAACGATCCATCGTCAACATGAACACTGAAGATTAACTTGCCCGCAGTCAGCCGAAGACCCACTCACCTTGAGCACCACAATCTAGAAGTCCAGACCTGTTCTTCCATTAATTTACAGATTAAAATACTAATATGAGATTGGATGAAACTTCTCTACTTTTGAATACCCTTTTCTTTTAAAAGAAACTTTAAAATTAATATATATTATAAAATATAAGTAGAAACGATAAGAGATTTCGTATCAAAATAACGAGGATGTGGACGAATTTTAAGAGTTGTGAGAACAATTCGAAAATAGTAGAACAATGGGTGGAAATGACTTGTTATTCTTTGCATACAAAGGAGACTCCTCAACTTTTGGCCCATTGTCCTGATAACTATGCCCAGTTTTCACACTTCAGGAAAAATTCTCACGTCTTTGTTCATTTATCATTCCAAAAGAATGAGAACACGAATCTTACTAAGGCTAATCAGAAAGGGGAATTGAGTGTAAAATTTCTTCTGTTAAACTAGCAAGGCATTTTTTTTAATCAACTTTGGACAAAAGTTGAATTCTTCGCATGTAGGAGGCTTCAAGTGGTGATGAATTATTTGTCTGCCGCAGACGTAGGTCCTTCAGTTGAAAAGAAACACCAAAATATGTTGACTAACGAAAATATCAGGAATGGTGTATAATTGACGGTAAGAGTTCCACTCAGCACACAAAAAAAGGTCTTGGGATCGTATGTGCTGTGAGAAATTGAGAGGAGGTATGGGTTTTCGCGACCTCCGGTGTTTTAACACTGCTCTTTTGGGAAAACAAGGGTGGAGACTTATTGTTGACACTAACACTCTTTTATATCAAGTTCTCAAAGTTAAATATTTCCCTCGGGGGGATTTCTTGACAGCTCAGTTGGGTACCAACTATAGCTTCGTCTGGAAGAGTGTATTGTTTGCCCAAAAAGTATTGTTCAGGGGAGTAAGGTGGAGGATTGGGGATGGCCAACATATCTTTGTCAATCGGGATCCCTGGATCCCAAAGGCTGGTGATTTCCTTCCAGACGACGGTCCTCTTGCCATTCATGATGCTATGCAGGTTTGTGACCTATTCATCCCCGGGGAGAGGTGGTGGGACCCTGCGACGTTGCTGTCTTGTTTCAGTATTGATGATTTGCATGCTATCTTAGGTATCTCCTTGAGCATTAACCCTACACCGGATAAGATCATTTGAACTTGTGACAGAAGAGGTATTTACTCGGTTAAAACTGCTTATTATGAAGCGCTTGCGAATTTGGTAGACTATCGGCAACGGGTGCAAGGCATTGTATGGAAGCAAATCTGGTCCCTTAATGTCCCTCCCAAAGTGCGTGACTTCCTATGGCAGTATTGTTGTGACGTGTTACCAACTAAAGATAATTTGCACCACTGAGGAGTGAATGTTGACTTGCATTGTTTATTTTGCCATGAACTTGAATCCATGAAGCATGTGTTCCTTGATTGTCCTATGGCCAAGGAGTTATGGAGGTTAGCGGGTTTGAATCTCTCATCCTCTTTGTCTTCTTTTCAGGATTTTTTTGCCTATATCTTGGAGACAGCAGGACGGGATCATACTGCTCGAATCGGCGTTCAGGCATAGAAGCTATGGTTGGCCCAGAATGACAAACTCTGGCATGATAAATGGGTTACGCCACATCATATTCATACTCAAGCCATTTCTTACTTTTCGGACTTCTAGGAGCTGATGACCATCGGCAATCCCCTAACTGTTACTCCCAAGTTACCGTTGTGTTTTCAGTCGGCAGCCGTCATAAAGTCGTCCTCTAGTTGGTTGGCTTTCATTGATGGCACGATTTTTGCAGATGCTGGCCTTCTTGGGTTTGGCATTTTGGTTGAAGACGGCGAAGGCTCCTTCTCATTGGCACTTTCTGGCTACGAGGAAGGCAATGGGGATCTTGCGATGGCGGAGGCGCTTGCTCTTCGGCAATGCTTGTTATTTGCTCGTGATGGCCTGTTACAGGCGGGTTCTATTTTTACTGATAGCCAACTCATTATTAGTGCTTTGACCTCCAGGTCTTTGGATTTTTCCTATTTTGGTCTTATCATTTCGGACTGTAAGGATATCTTATGTGCTAGGGACAATATCTCTATATCTTGGATTAGTCGTTCGGGGAATAGGGGAGCCCACTCTCTTGCTCGGGCGTTTGTTCTCCATAGTTGCTTTCAGATGTGGATTGATATACCTGACTATATCCTAGACCATTATTTTTCGAAATAATCGCTATTTTCTTTCGTTTCAAAAAAAAAAGGGTTAAAATCCCTACGTTAGTTTGAGTTTTATTGGTTGGAAGTATGCCGAATTACACCAATCTAGCATTAAATTTTGGAGGCCAGGTGCGTGCGATTGCGATGGCGTGGCTGAAAGGCTAGAGATTTCAGGATGCTTTTGCTATCCCTGTGAAATTATTTACTCATCCTACCCATCATTTTCTCTCCTAAAGGTAAACTGATTTGTCAATTCAGAGTTCATTAACTTCTTCATGTCTTCTTCGACTGAAGAATTGTACCGGCAAGTGTAGACGTTTTGTTAAAAACGGCGAGAAAAAGGGTAATTCGCCAGACTTGTTGGGATGGCAATAAATGAGAAAAAAAGAAAAACGATAAAAGCAGAAAGAAAAGGTCGCGTAAGAATGCTTTGATAGGTGATAGGTCCATGTTTGGACCTTGGCCCGCTTTGCTGGTCAGCTTCTCCCATATAATGAATGAAACCAAGACGGTACTGAGGGTGAGGATCAATAACAATAACTAAACCCCCCCTCCCCCCACACCAAATATTATCATATGTTCATAAGAGATTGAAAAAGAAAGCGAACCCAAACACCAGAAAGAGGAGTAAAGAGACGACCTAGAGAGATGGTAGGACCGACGCGGCCTCAGTTCGTTCTCTTTGGATCCTCCATTGTCCAGCTCAGCTTCAGCCATGGCGGTTGGGGCGCCCTCCTTTCCGACATCTATTCTCGCAAAGTAATCTCTTTCTGTCTTTTCTTTTTCCGTTGCAACTTTCTCTCCTTTTTTTTTCTTTCTTTTCTTCCATACTATCATCTACTTTGAATCTATTTATTCCCCACTTAAATTTATCAACTGTTTTCGTTCCGTGGTAATATATTTGTTGCCTAATAAAAGTTCGAGTGCTTTACCTGTCGGAAATGAAATGGTGTTCAGACGGGTTGCAGTTAAATTTGATTTCATAAATCTTAAAAACTTGGATTTCCTCAGCCCGCAAAGTCTTATTTTAGTTTGTTGCCATCTGATTTACATTCTTGGTATTAAAGATGTAATATTGCATCTCCTCTTATTTTAGTTTGGTGTTACTTGTCTTTGATTTCAGGCGGACATTGTTCTTCGAGGGTATTATGGATGGAACTCACGGCTTGCTATTAAAGTCCTGGACCAAGTTTTCCCAAAGGTTTGATATCCCCTGATGCAATTATGAACATATAGTTAGAGCCACAAAGTTCTTCTAGGTGCTTAATTTCTGACTTTGAGGACCACCTATGCACTGGTAAGGTATGCTTGTGCAGAAAAGAGCATGCATTGTATGCAGACACAACTGTTCTTATAAGGATTAACCCTAATTTAATGCTCAAATATGAATTCCTGTGCAAGAACCTTTATGTAGTTGGCCTTGTAGAAGTAGAAGAGCACTTCAGATGCATTGGAACTGGGTTTAATTATATCATTGTTCTTGAAAATAAATGGGTGAAAATCAAACTTGGTGAAATTGCCAAGGTGCTTCAACATGGGTGCATTGCAGGCAAGAACAGTTTTGTCGATTTCCATTTTGAAAATTCTTTCTTCTATTTGGTCAACATATCATAATGATTGATTTTGTGCTGTTGTTTCCTTCAAATCAATTTCTATGTCAATGGAATTTAATTTTTAAAACTCCTCTTTTGGTCCCTTGATGTTGCTACGATGGAATTAGTGAGATATTTCCTCTGCATAGGTTGCTGCTGTGCAGCCGTCTTTGGTAATAGTTTACTTTGGTGGCAACGATTCAATGGGACCTCACTCATCTGGCCTTGGTCCTCATGTACCACTTACTGAGTATATCGAGAATATGCGGAAGATTGCAGTTCACCTTAAGGTCTTTCTTGATTCTCTTGTATATGACTCTAAACCAATTTTCCCCAAGTAAGCTGGTCCATAAGGATTTGGCAGACAATTTGTTCTTGTCCAGCTGTTGAATGCCTATAAATGTTTTTGCCTGCATTGTATCTACTAAATGATTTATTTGGCAATTAGAATCTTTCAGATACAACACGCATTGTTTTCCTGAGTTGTCCCCCAGTCGATGAGGCGAGAATCCGTACAAATACATGGTGTGCGGCAGTGTAACTCTTCCTCATCTTCTTTCTTTTGGTGCTACTTAAAATGGAGAATCATTCGTTGTTCTTTTTATTTTATTTTTGCCCTGTAAACAGTGGGATATTCAGTGAGCTAGTACGAACCAATGAGTTGTGCCAAAAATATTCAGAAGCTTGTATAAAGCTCTGCCAGGAAATGGATATAAAGGTCGTTGATCTATTTTCTGCCTTTCAGAAAAGGAGCGATTGGACAACTGCGTGCTTTACGTAAGTTGTTTAATAGAACTTTGTATGTGTCATCTGCTTGAAAGGTGTATTTATCCTCTTTTCTTAAGCTTATTGAGTAACTGAGAATTACTTCACTAATTAAGGTTATCATTTCCAAAATAAGCTATAATTAGTTGTCTTTTGCTTCTCTAGAGATGGGGTCCATTTATCAGCTGAAGGAAGCAAAATAGTTGTGGAGGAGATTCTGAAGGTGCTAAAAGAAGCTGAATGGAGTCCATCCCTGCACTGGAAATCAATGCACACCGAATTCTCAGAGGACTCCCCCCATTATCTTGTTGCTGCTGATGGAAAAACAACACTAAATCCCTCTGATTGGACCATTCACAGGGAAATTAAGTGGGATTAGATTTCAGAATACTAATCTTTATTGCGTGTAGTATCCAAGAAAACAGTTGCTAGGTAGAAAAATTATGACCAAGCTGAAAATTGAGAAAGTATATGGTGCATATACATAATGGTTGTTTTGAACCATCTGTTGATGAAAGTCTCCGCTAAGTTAAAAATGTTTCTTTATCTACCATATACAGCGAACTACAATACTTTTAGAAAATATATGTTTTGCTCCTCTTTTAAGTTAAAAATGTGTCTTTTCATACCATATATGTAAAGCAAAATACAATACTTTTAGAAAATATATATTCGGCCATCACAGGTGGTTTCCTGTGTGGCAGATCCAGCCCGGTCTAAATAGTTTGGGTTGGCTTGGTTGTAAGATGCAGCTAATTATGTGGGATAACTGTGCGTCGTGTTGTTGCCACGATGAATTAATTCTCATACAATGAATGTGTTTCATTGTGATTTTTTAACCAAAATGTAAGAAAAGATATTCTTTTAAAAATTTAAAATTAGATTTTTTGATAATTTTAAAAATCAGAAGTTTTTCTAATATTTCTTAAATTACTGGTGAAATTTATGTATTTTAACCTATATATAATTAATTAACATTAATTTTCAAAATATAAATATTTTTATATAAATTATTCCGCAAATATCAATGATACTTAATCATTACTAAATTTTAAGCATTTTGAAATATGTGTACATAAATGATTTATAGCATTAAAATTATACTTGTGTTTAGATATATATGAATCATTTTGAAATTTGTGTATCTTATATTCTTATTAAAATTAATTCATAAATATGGTAGATAGTTAATTATTAATAAATTTTAATTATTTGAGATATTAAGATTATATATAAACTAATTATAAATATTTAAATAATGTATTATGTATGTATATATAATACTTGAACATAAATTCACATATGTTAAAATATTCATAATTATTAATGTATTATTAGTTAAAATATGCATGTATAAAACATTATAACAAAATAAATATTATTATTACAAGTTAACTTATAAATTTTAATGTATGACATAAAAATATTTTTTTTAATGATAAATTTTTATTAAAAGATATATACTTATGATAATTGTATTATAAATATTGTCTATAAAAAATGAATTTGATTTTAAACTATTAAAATATTAAAATTTTAATTATAGCAATAAAACATAACGTAAACGTAAAAAAAAATGTTTATAAGATATGAAATTGAGTTTAAGTATTAGTTAGTTCAAAAAAATTTATAATAATCTTTACAATAAGAAGTGTATTGCACCTTTTTAAGCAGTTATTGTAATTAACACAAGATTTATACATGTTTTTTTAAAATTATATACTACAATTACATATAATTTTGTAACAACTTAAAAAAATATTTTCCTTACATCTAAAAATAATATTTACATCTCTACTATTAAAGAAGTGTGAAGATTTTACTACACTTTCAATTTTAACTTTAGATTATCTTTTTACGTATTGTTAAAAAATAACTGTTATTGATTTATTTTCTTATAATTTTCAAGAAGTTTGGTAATTGAAATAAGAAAAAGTTGCATAAAAATATAGATAAGGTATTAATATTTTGAAGTGTTTAAAATAAATTATATTTTCAAAATATTCAATTTAAATCATAAAATTATGAAACTTTAAGTATATGTCATGTCAGTGACTATTTTTTATTTTTAAATGTTTACATATATCACGTTATACAATGTAATTTTAATTAAATTTCAATTAATATGTAACCAATTATTCTTAATTTTTTATTTTACCTAACAAACCCTAATTAAAACTAATAACTGAAATTAATCAAAATAATTTAACTAACCCCGGTTAAATTTTAACCTATAAAGCTCTCTTTTGTAAATAACCCTGACCATCCTTAATTTTACTCGCTATCTCATTCATGTTATTTCTTTTCATCCTCCTTTTTATCAATCTTTTCTAAATTGTTTCCCTTATCCTTTTGTTGTTTATATTAAATTTTCATCACTCATGCTCTCCTTGTATATAATCTAGCTCGCTCTTAATTTTTTGTCCCATCTTTTTTATGCAGGAATGGAAAAAGTTCTCCAATTTGGCACGAAGTCTGATCAACCAAATGAAGCTTAATCACGAGATCGAGCAGTATGAATCAAGCATGATCAGACTTTGAGTTAGTCTCGGATCACTTGTAAGGGGCTTCAAGTCAAGCTTGGACAGTCTTAAACCAGCCCAAACTTAATCCATTACCAAGTCTACTTACATGCCCTCGTTCCCTTTGCTCCTTGGTGTTTTGTCTCCAAACTTATTTGTCAAGCTTTCTCCCTCTAGTTTTCTCTATCCCCTTTTGTCTTCTCTTGCAATGATGCTCAGTTTAAAAGGCTAAGAGTTTCCTTAGGGATTCTAAACAAAAGTGTGAATGCGTAGACAAAGATCGTTTTGGATGGGATGGGTTATATTAATACATGGTTGAAATCGCGGAAACCTTTAGGCCACAAATTTGATAGCTGACCATTTATATGAGATAACTGTCGGTGCTTTTGGTGACAAGATTTTTTGTCCAATTTTATGGTAACTTATTATGTTTCATAAATTTAGTCATTTATTTACGCGAGTTCTGCGTGGATCCCGCATAAATAAACACGGGATCCGCATAAATAAATGGCTGAGATTTATAAGACAGAATAACACACCATAAAACTGAACAAAAGATCTGGACTCGTGCTTTTGACCTAGCCCTCTAGCATAAAAGGTTCCTATTCTCGCATATGTGA
Organism: Erythroxylum citrifolium; assembly: GCA_026284465.1. Classification (NCBI taxonomy): domain Eukaryota; kingdom Viridiplantae; phylum Streptophyta; class Magnoliopsida; order Malpighiales; family Erythroxylaceae; genus Erythroxylum; species Erythroxylum citrifolium. Next base: position 22,570,965 of record JANKOE010000206.1, on the reverse strand, counting down.
ATTTGAGTGTAATAAACTCAACTTCTGGTCAGGATTAATAATGAATCGATGAATAAAAAGGGGCATAAGGTGGTACATAAAAATGAGAATAGATGGATGGATAGAGAGGGGTATAAGGTGATATATGGAAATGAAAACAACTACCCTGTGCTCCTTCTGGTCATCCTTCCTTAATTTTCTGCCTCTCTTTGTTTGTACATCTGACTTATTTCACCGTCCCTCTCTACTTACAATGTTAAGGTTATTTATAAATTAGGTATATTAGGTTATAATTAGGTTATTTGGGATTAAGTTAGACCTTTATCCCAATTACACTGCATCACACCAACTAATGGGAATACATCTCCTTTCCTTTAGGACTCTTCTAATTGCCTACATTACATCAGAATCTAATCAAATAAAGATTACATGCCAACTTGGAAGATTGCGTCTATATCTTTGAAGATCTCTTCTATCTTCAGATGATTCTCCCACATGATCTTTATCTCGTAGATTTGATGAATCTCCAATATGATCTTCAAGTTGATCTCATTTCATCATATGCTACATCACCCACAGTTGCCATGTCACTACTGATGTATTTTCCATGTCACCAAGGCCTACTAACACATAGGTCCATCAATGCACGTCCATGGATAAATCCATCTTCCATGATCAAGTTCACTCATGGTGCAATCTTGACGCTCCATGACTAAGTACAAGTCACAATGAGTGAACTTGATCATGGAAGATGAATTTGTCCATGGACGTGTATTGATGGACCTATGTGTTGGTAGGCCTTGGTGACATGGAAAATACATCAGTAGTGACATGGCAACTGTGGGTGATGTAGCATATGATGAGATGAGATCAACTTGAAGATCACATTGGAGATTCATCAAATCTACGAGATAAAGACCATGTGGGAGAATCATCTGAAGATAGAAGAGATCTTCAAAAATATGGACGCAATCTTCCAAGTTGGCATGTAATCTTTATTTGATTAGATTATAATGTAATGTAGGCAATTAGAAGAGTCCTAAGGGAAATGAGATGTATTCCCATTGATTGGTGTGATGCAGAGTATAACTTAGACCTTTATCTAGCAGCTTGACAAATTAACATTCAATCATTTCCATAACTTCCATAATAAGGTAATCTTTTCTTTACTAGTTGGCTTGGCAAATTTACAGGATCTAATTATGTGGTATTTTTAAATTATTTTTGCTTATTAACAAAAATTTATAATATATAAGAGTAATTTAACTATTAAAATAATTGTTTCTTATCTTTCTTCTTTAGAGAGTACTTACAATCAAATAGAATATATATAAGGAAAAAATAAGCAGTGAACATTATGGAATGTGATGTAGAAAAGATAAGGAAGTTTAATATTAGAATATGATAAACGAGAATCGATGAGATGTAAAAGTGAATCAAAATATATAGAAACTTAATCAAGTAGTGATTAACTAATAAACGGTATAAAGAAGACGTGTATATTCATAAAGGAGCTCATCTTAATTAACGATGAAAATAGCAAAGAGAATATAAATGATTTCAGGTAAATAACCTAGAATATAATTTACTTTATCTTCTCGTAAGTATGTTAATTTTTTGTATTTTTTAGATATTAGTGCTTCTCTATCATAAAGATTTGCTCTTTGTTTTTTGTTTTTTGTTTTTAATATAGGATATTAAATTTTGCTCTTTATTTTTTCCTCTCTCATAGATGTAATATCATTGATATATCTTTGTGATATATTGTCGAGTTATTGATGTTCTGTTATGCCTGCATACTTCTTCCAGTTTCATATAGATGCTTTTATTGTTTTTCTAGTCCAATTGTATTATAATTGGTTTATATTATGTTACCTAAAAGCATTTGCCTGGAAGTGAAAAAGGGGGGAAAAAACAAGTAGAATAATTAATAGAATCCCAAAACAGAGAAATTAATAAATTTATTAAAAGAGTAGGCTCCTCTAGTGAAAATCCTGAAGAATTAGGTGAAGGTAGTTTAAACAACATAAAGAAAATTTAAGTGACGATATTCATATTCATGCAGATATTAGTAATTTGAGTTAGCACAATTATGTACCAAATGCATCTACTTAAGGGCATACGAGCAACTAATCTCTATATTAGATATTTATGATCCTAGAAATTGAGATAATCTTGATAATAAAGTAAGGGACATTTTAGTTGAAAATGGCCTGTAAGATAATTGAATTTTGTATTTCCTTTAGACAATACCTCTCGGCATTTTTCATATTCTTATTATTTTAGAAAATTGAGTAATGGAGAGATTGGTGATAGAAAAGGGTGGGTTTACTCTAAACATATAGATAAAGTATATTGTTGTTGTTGTAAGTTATTCAAATCTAACATCAAATAAAGTGCATTAGTAAATGATGGATTTAGAGATTGGAAGTATCTTAGTGAGAGACTCAAAGAACATGAGAATATCATTGAGCATATGATTAATATGAGAACTTGGAATAACTTAAGAGTAAGATTGAACAAAAATCCAACAATTGATAAAGATTTGCAACAAAAAATTTATAAAGGAGAAAAAAAATTGGAGACAAGTTTTGATGAGAATAGTTTCTATTATGAAATATCTTGCTAAGTATAATTTGGCTTTTTGAGGATCCAATAAGAAACTTTACCAAGGTGGTAATGGTAATTTTTTGGGATTGATTGAGATGATTATTAAATTTAATGTAATAATGAAAGATTATGTTAGGTGTAACGCCCCAAATTAAGGGTTAGAAGACATGAGTACAAATTACGAAATTGGCATGCAGTCATGACATTTTTCGGG
>JANKOE010000206.1:22550197-22568062 GCA_026284465.1 Erythroxylum citrifolium | reverse complement strand
CATTGAGACATTTAAAATGACACTACTATTGAATATAGTATTAAATTTATTTTTATTATTTATTTGTAATTCTTATTTATAAGTATTATAAATTCATTAATAAAATATGTTAAGAATAAAAAGTAAATTTGAAATAAAATTTAATATTAATAAAAACCATACAATTATATTTCAATAATTCCTTGCTAGACATAAGCAAATTAAAGATAAAGAAGCTCATTATAAACTTCGTAATGTATTGATTGAATATTTGTGGGAACGATATGGTAATTCAGAGGAATAGAGGTTAAATGTGCAATAAAAATATTATATTTGTGTATGTTATTAATTTGTTGTTGCAATAATATCAATTATATTTGTTAAATAATATTAATATATATATATGATTTTATTTTAATTTTTATAAATAAATAAATAAAAGTTAACGTATAAATATAAATTAATTTAGTTAATAACTAAATTATTGTAATTTTTCTTTAAAAATAATTCAGTGTAAAATTTTAACATAGAATGGTTGGAATAACAACAAATTTAGTGTGAAGATTCTTAAAATATTCCCTTTTACACCAAATTTGGTGTAAAATTTTAGTGAAATGGTTAGAGATAGCCAAAAGCTCCTTGTGGGCTTTGAATTTGTGTGAGAAACCTGGCAAGTTTTATGCCTTTCACTCGTGGAAGAAATTGTATAAATTTGTTATGTCCTTTTTGCTTTCCTCAACTATGCTGTGAGCTGATTGTGGCTGTGCGTTGATCACTTGATCTTCCTGACTCTTAACTTTTGTTATGTAGCCCAACTACCTGGTACTGCCCTCTTTGCTTTGCTCGTCAGTTATTGTTCTTTCGGAACAGAAAGTTGTGGCTAATGTGGAGTGGCTTCTTCTATCCATTGTCATTTTTGTTGGGCCAACATACTTTTAGTTACAAGGGTCTCCTCTGGTTCTCTCGCTGGATGAAAGAAGCTGATAAGAGACCAAGAAGATATCCACAAGCATAATCGCTCTCATGCTAGGTTCTTGGGTCTTTTAAGTTTAGCTAAATTTACCACGTCAAATTGCATAAACATATATTGGTCACTACATTTCTTTTTGCTTATGGAGCAATTATTGTAGACTGTACAGAAATTTCAAATTGTGCGAATAGTAGTTTCTAGGAATGGAAAAGAGGTCATTGTGGCTTAAAGTTGCAACGAGATGCCATACTTTTTGTGTTTCTCGGCTCATTTTTCTGTATTTATTAAATGTTCGTTGTCTGAGGGAAAAGGACTCTGTATACAGTGGATACGACCGACACTTTTTCTGTAGCTTGAAATGAACTCGAAAAAGAAAAAGATTAAACTGCTCTTACAATAATTATTAGAGTTAGATTTGTGGGGTTGCTGCTGTGCATAACTTTAATGCTACCTAACCTGATATGTCTGTTATAACTGCTGATGTGTTCACATTTACATAATAGTTGGTTTGTTGAGAATGACACAAGAGTCTAACAAGAAGGAAGAAACAGAGATCGGAAAGACCAGAAATATTGGAGAACCTATGTGCTATTATTTATCAATTAGGTGGAGTTTTTGTCTGCCCTTTTACTAAAAGTCCCACTTGGCGTGATTTGACTTACTACTCCTTTTGCATGTTCTTTTCTCTACGTAAAACGACCGCATAGCCTGAATGCAACGCCTGAACCTCAGCTCGAATTTTACCGTCAACCGGGTGGACTTTGGATTTGACCTGGTGAATTTATTCGTCTCACACAACAAGGAGTTTCCTCCCACCACACCATTTATTCTCACCAATTGCGATTTTAATGTACTTGCAGCTAAGCGTACCATAACCAAGTGTTTTAAATTCGGAGGCACCGCCACCACCGCCTGATGTAATTGAAGCCATTAATGCACATGTCAAGCAATTCAAGCCTAACCGTTGACATTTGAGAGTCAAAAGTTGACATCTGAGTGCACCCTATTTATGAACCTAAAGCCTACTTGTTAAGTTAAATTGGAGTCCAGATCCTCTGTTTAATATTATGGTGTTTTATTGTGTCCAATAAATCTCAGTCATTTATTTATATAAGACTCGCATAAAACCTGCGTAAATTCTGCAAAATAAATAGCTCATAGAATAGCATCTAGTTTGGTAAACTGAATTTTCTCTTTGGCCTTTTTCCGTTGGACGGTCCATCTTTTTAGAAGCTTTGGAAATGGCTATTCCAATTGGCTACTTGTGGGATTGAAGTACAACTGTCCAAAGGCCATAGGCATATCCCATAATCCCAAGCCCACACCAGTATATTCTTTGGTGCATTTAAGAACGCTGAACAGCTCAGAAAAGCGTTCATATTTTGTCTGCCTGCACAGTTCACATCATGTAACTGTAGTACAAAATATTCTTCTATTCCACGTGTGGAAAGGTTCCAAATTACACTACAGTTTTTATAAAGTTTGGATCTTCTGTCTAATATTATGGTGTCTTATTGTGTCTAATAAATTTCAGCTATTTATTAATGTAGAGTCCGCATAGGACCTGCGTAGGTCCCACAAAATAAATGACTGAGATTCTATGAGACAATAAGACAGAGTAAAACTAGACAGAAGATTTTGATTTGTTTTTATAAACCCTTTCCAACGTTAGAACACTAGACTAGAATCGTAAAATGGAGAAAGATGAGCAATTCACTTGGCTTGGCTGTCAATCCTTTCAAATCCTATCCCATACTACAGCCTCATGTGAGTATGACATCTAAATAATCCAAAATGTAAACCAGTAAGCAACTGTAGCTCCTAATTTTTACTTCTTCCTGAAAAATATATACTCAAAATGAATCTTCTAAAAGAATTTTAAGTGAATTTTCTTTCTATTCTTATCATTGAAAATTCAATCTGAGGCAATTGAAATTATACCGCTAGAGATGCTTCCATGGCTACCATCACCAGCGCACAGAGACAAGGCTCTCTCCAAATTGGAGACGATATCCGTCATTGTTGGCCTGTCTTTTCCTTCCAATTTTACACAATGCATTGCAGTATATGAGACCAGCTCCACAGCTTCTGCTTCATTAACATCCGGTGGACCAATTCTCCGGTCCAAAATCTTCAGCAGTTCATTAACCATTATCTTGGGGACTGCAAAATCTACTATGCTCGTTGGTGAACCTCCATTCTCTTCGCTCGTGAGTATTGCCCTCTTTCCTGTCAAAAGTTCCAGCAATACCACGCCCAGTCCATAGACGTCACTCTTTGCTGTCAATACATTGAGACCATAATACTCGGGATCGATATACCCTACTGTTCCTGCTGCCTTCATTGGCTTGTAATGGCGGTCCGATTCAGGACCCATCAAGGACAATCCGAGATCGGAGACTTTCGCTATCCAATTTGCGTCGAGCAATATGTTCGACGACTTGATGTCTCTGTGTATTATTGGTGGGACTGCATAATTGTGCAGATACTCGATACCTCTAGCAGCATCCAATGCAATTTTGATTCTCATTTTCCAGGAATTTATCGCACTGCTACTCCTTTCAACATTGTTCTTGTCATGTAAATGATCGTAAAGAGCACCATTTTTCATGTACTCGTATACTAAGAGCCTCTCATCGCCATCTTCACAAAAACCGACAAGCATAACCAAATGTTTATGGTGAAGCCTTGATAGGAATGCCAATTCTGATTCAAACGCACTGTCTTTCTCTTGAAATTTCTTAGTCTTTCGGTCTGTTTCACCTCTCTTGATTGCCACTTCGCGACCATCCGCCAATTTTCCTCTATAAACAATACCAAAACTCCCTGCACCAATCTTGTTCTCGAGTGAAAAACCATTGGTAGCAGCAGCAAGCTCAGAGAGACTAAATTCCTCAGCCCTGTCAGCGTGCTTCGACGAGGTTCCACTCCTCTGACGCCTCATTGCTAGCGAGCTCTGGCGTCTTAGTTTCGATGATCGTGACAGAATACTACTGTTTGATGTTGTGCCACCATTAGAACCATTTCTAGTGACTGTTGGTTGAACTGAATTATGCACTTTTTTCTTCCCAAAACAGGTTCCACTCCACAAGCAATATAGAATATTACAAATAGCCAAAAACGAACCAACAGATCCCACAATGGCAAACACCAATAACCCTGTCGTCAGAGTTTTCGATCGTCTGGACGAAGGCAACACTGGCGGTGACGGCGCTGAAGGTATCGGTGAAGGAACGACTGTAACATTAAAGTGACAGCGATTGCAGATATTCCCTGAACCACCGCACAATCTCTGAGAATCTGAGTACACACCACATTTAACACAAGACGATTTAACACATGGACCAGGAAGAATTTCAGGCAAGTTAATCCGATTCTCACCAGACCAACCTGGTCCCCAACAAATTATCGAAAAATTCGAAGCTATCAACCCACAAGTGAAATTGGAACCTGAAACAATCGACTCAAAGAACACACCTTCTGTTACATCAACCTCGTACCCTCCTCCTCCTCCCCAACAAACAACAGATTGATTGCTTTGTCTGATTGCACAGCTATGGTTCGCTCCAAGAGTCACTTGCGAGTACTCTAACGCAGAATTACCAGGAACGTTTAACTGACCAGAAGAGTTATCACCTTTACAGACCAAAAAGCCTGTAGAATTCACCCCACAAGCATGCGAACCACCAACTGAAACACTCAACATTGACATGTTCACAAACTCTGACTCTATCCTTCCAGCAATAACTGAATTGCGACCCCAACACCGAATTCTTCCACTATTCATCAAAGGCCCACAACAGAAGCCGAACCCGCATGAGATGGATTCAAACCGATCGCTAAAAGTCGGCCGTCGGACTTCATGTCCTCTCCAGCAGTTAACAGTCCCTGTAACGTTATTTATACTGTTCAAAGTGGCGCAAATTTGATTATCACCTACAGCGATGTCTTGTACCAAGACACTGCGGTTGTTATAGACCCTTCGTGGGTGAAAACCGGCGGAGTTAACGGCGTCCCAGCAAAAGAAAGCGTAACCGCCGTCAAGAACGCCACAGAAGAAGCTTTCTCCGCCAGAGATTGAGGAGAAAGATACGTTGGGTTGGATGGCGATGACCTGGCCACCTCGATAGCAGACGACGCGGTGGGTGGACTCCGCCGCAACGACGCCGCAAACAGTTGCAGAGCCGGAGACGACGGCGATTGTGGAGCCTGAGCCGAGGCCATTAGTGAGTTGAAAGAAAGAGAAGAATGTGATCAATGAACAGGTGACGGAGAGAATAAGGCAGGAGGGAGTCATCTAAAAGAGAGTAGGTGGACGGCGTTAGTGACCGTGGTTTTTTGGTGACTCTGCTTCATTGGAGAAAACAGAGAAGAAGGAAAAGAAAAAAACTTGTTCTGTGCCTCATCACAGAGAGATAAACTTATAAGACTCTCATTAAACTTATAAAACGGTCGAGGAGTTTTATAGTTTGTATGTTTCAGTTCTGAAAATGTTGAAAACGTTCAGCAATTGGGAATTACAAAAGAAAATAACATATACTAATTATAGTAATCACATAATTAATAATTGTATTAAAAAATGTCGTTACTAGTTGACTTGAAAGTTCAACCAACTTGCTCAGGCTTCTGCTGCTTTCCGTTGTTGGAAACTATTGTACTAATAAAGCAACGTTTCCATCACACACCTACGGGTAGACTCGGTCTAATAATAATTGATATATGGATATTTACTTATAAATTTTTTAATAAAAATAAAATTATTATTATGTAAAGTAGTTTTAAGAGTAACAGTAAATATATATGAAAATTAGTACGATAACAATTTAAACTTAAACACAAAAAAAGTTGTTTATAAAACATTTTCGTTTTATAATTGAAAAGATAGATGTATTTAGCCGAGCTTTTTAGTATTTAGTGTTAGCATTCAGATTCCAATGACTTGGTCAAGATAGCACTAATATTACGCCGCAAAATGAAAGAAAAGGAAAGCACGAAAGAGAAGCTTCGTGCGGATTTCTTGTGTGTGGTGGTCAACCACTGCCCTTATTCCAAACTTTGAAACGTTCAATTCCTAGTCTATTTTGACATGTTCCATGCTCAAACACTGTTACTCTTTGCTATAGTATTTCTTCCCACGTATTCCATGCTCAAACACTTTCCAGGCCATTTCGACCAGCATATAATATAACCAGAGAAGTAGCCAGCTGATGCATACAGCGGCCCAAAACAAATTTTTTTTAAATCTTGGAGGCCCGAATCTTAAAAATTATATTTTTATATAGAAAAAAAATTAAAAATTAAAAAAAATTAACTTTTTAAAATTTCGAGGGGCCAGTGCTTCATTGGCCAAGCATAGCTACGTCCCTGAATATAACAGTAAATCACATTTCAATTATCAATTTTCATCAGTGGAGTCAAACGGTTGAAGTTTGGAACCTTTAACTAAACGAAAAGGCTGATTTAAAGTTCATTTTTTATTAAATTAGTTGTCATCAAGATTTGATGGTGAAAGATTATGGGAAATTTTTAAAGCAATCTTTATATCAAACTTATAACTTGTAAGATTAATCTATTAGTAACACAAAATAGCATATAAATCTGCTTTAATCTTTTCGTAGATACGTCGTTAAAGAGAAAAAAAATAAAAAGATCATCGTTACACATGCTCCAAGCCTCGGGCAAACTTGGTAGTTGTATTTGGAGAAAAGATTTCGTATCCATGTCCAACTTAAATGTCTATTTCTATGAAATCACGTTCTTCTGATTCTGGTTCTGAAAAATAAACAGGAAAAAGGTTCTTAATAAGATTAGCTCATATATAACATGAACCTACAAAAGCAACTGAATATATTGGCTGTTTTTCAGGAAACAAAGTGAAATTGAGAAGAATCCAAATGGTTGTAGGCAGTGATTAGGTAAAAGTTGGTCAAAATGGTGGTGTGAACGGGCATAAAAGTTGGTGACTGATATTAATTTAGGAATAACGAAGAAAATGCTAATAAACTGAGCTTTATCAACAGCTAAGCAGTTGGTGGGTGCAATCATAGTTGTAAGAGATGAAAGCATTGTATATAAATATGCATGGGCCAGTAGCTTTTTTATCTTTAAAGTTATGGGAAAAGATAAGATATTGGTTAGGTAAATTATATGGTGGAGATATACTTTACAACCAAATTAGAAGTGTTTTGAGTTTTCCAAGTTGTGACAATTTAACTTTTAACGGAATGAGAGGTTGCTATGATTGTCACGTATTAATTGGTTCATATTCATAAAAGTCGCTTGAAAACAATATTAGGTTTCTGGCGTGAAAATGTGTTCAGATAAAAGCTTTTAATTAAATAAAGGTTTTATGGCTGTAATGATGTTAAAGCTTGGATCAAACAAATAGCTCCTCCAGTTGCCGACTTGACAAAGTTATCACCACGCTTCTGTCACCATGCTTACAGGTACCGACAGACAGACATTTTCCTGACAACGATCAATCTTGGCAAGTCCTTAACTATAGGAATTCCAGCCCGTCCCACACGAGCCTGGGCCCACTCCCTCGAAATTTAGAAGGATGGCATTAATTCTTCGGTCCATATCTTCTGCCTAATATTATTCTGTCTAATTCTGTCTCATGAAATCTCAGTCCTTTATTTTGCGAGACCCACGTGAAATCTATGTGGGATCCACATAAATAAATGATTGAGATTTATTGAATACCAATGTTTTAAAAACCGGTTCAAATCGTCCGGTCCGACCGGAAAAGGTTTGAACCGATCAATGGTCCGATTCGGTTTCACTTAATAACCTTTCTATATAAAAACCGGACGGTTCAACCTTTTTCGTTTAAACCAGACCGGACCGGTCCGGTCCGGTTTTAAACCCTTGCTTCACATCCATCGATAGATCCATCTCCGGTCCGATTTTAAACCCTTGCTTCACATCCATCGATAGATCCATCTCGCGATTCTGATGCGTTGCAAATGGTATCAAGATAGAGGTCGTAGCAAGGACCAATTGCAACCGTCGGAGGCTGTTTCCGCTTTAGCATCCCAAAAGCTGGAAGAAGATTGAGACAACGTCGTCGTAGATCGTTGGTAATCTTCGTCGGGTCCGAGGAGGACGCCAGCGTGGAGGAGGCCGGGATAGCAGACGGCGAGCTTGAGGAGGGAGGACCAGGAGTCGGAGGATAGGAGATCGGCGACGACGGCGGGAATAGTGGAGTTGCATATGGTTTTCCAGCAGATGTTGCGTATGAGAGAAGAAAACTTAGTACAGATGCAAGCAAGCTTAGCCCAATTTCGAGGTCGTCTTGGAGCTTGAAGAAGATTTTGAGGACGACGTCGTCTGGAAGCCTCGATAACACAAAACTAAAATCAGCCATCATTATTTCTGCTGCAACGGAATGGGATTTGGCTTCCTTGAACGTGGATGATGTTAATTGATAATTCATTGCGAAGACTTATACTGATTTATGCAAATCTGAATCTAATGTTTTTGCTTTTTTTTAATGATAATAATTTAATAGTGAATAGTAATTCAATTGGCTTCACAACAATTCTTGTGGGATAAAAAGTGCGATAAAGAGGGTTTGTAATTTATTTTAATGCAGCAGAAGAAGTGGATGTAAAGACTTTTGATAAAAGCGTGGTTTACGAATCTTTAAATAGCGTTAGGAGAATTTGAAGCTTTTGACGATGATGAGACGCAATTTTTCTCAGAAATATATTATTTTAAATTTTATATTGGATTCATATTTATTTATTTTTATTTCATTATATAATAATAAATATTTTTCATTTCAATAAAATATTTTATTTTTATTTATTTTTATAAAATTTCTATTTTATTTATTATATTCCGGTTTGATAGCGGTTTACTACCGGTTGAACCTCTAAACTTTAAACCTTTCCTTCGAACGGTTCGATGTCCGGTCCGATTTTTAAAACATTGATTAAAATGAAAATAAGGACAACCAGTATTTTCCGTTTCTATATTTCTTCCTTTCTGCTCTATCCTGTTTCTCTTTATTCTGCTTCTTCTGTCATATTCTTTCTGCCCCCTCTACCCATCATATTTTGTGCTGTGAGTAATACCAGAGGCCTCCATCAAACTCAGTACTCCAATTGTTGAGAATTAAGGCTTGGTAGCTAGTCAGCTTGTATCCAAACAAATTTTCACTGTGGAAAGACTGAACTTGAGACATAGCACTATCCTAGGTAGATGGCATTTTTAAACAAAGGAAACGAAAGCTCAATTAAGAGAGCGAGTCACCTTAGTAATGTGAGCTTTCTTTTTTTTTTTTTTGAAAATTAAAATTTTATTGAATTGATCATTTACATCCTACATCACACAGACCACAACGACATCAGATGAGTCCATAGCTAAACAACGTTAATAACCAACGCTTTGTAAACAGGTAAAAACGTGAGCTTGTCAAATACATGGTAGAGTCTTTAACCGTACACTAGCAGTTCGGAGGAGGAGTGAGGTTGCACTTGGCAGGCAATCCCATGGCAAGCTCAGGATCAATCCCTAGAGAAGGCAACGTCAGTGAATTCCTGTAAGAACAGAAGCATGTCAAGTCAGCCGTTGAAAGAGCTTGACAACAATCAGCGGAAGGTGGGTCAACCGGGTTAGGTGTGGTCACTGATGGCTTGCAAGCCATAAGACCATCTTCAGTCATGTTGCATAAGGTCAATGCCCAGCTTGACGATCCCTCGCACAGAGCAACCATAACCACTACCAAAAAGACCAGCCTGAAATTTGCCATCCCCTGTTGCTGTTATTTTTTAGTGAATTGGACCGAGGGACTCACTTTTTTATATAGAGCAATGGGTAAGGAGTTGAGATGAGAGCCACAAGTTCGTGACTCGTGAACGAGTATTGGCAGCATTCCGAATCACGGGGCGCATTACGTTGGCCCATTGCTTTCATCCTCGTTGGCCGCTAGCTAAGTTCTAATAGTGTGGCGGCTGAATTGAAACTTGGAAAGATGCGGTATCATCATTTATCCCCCGACAGTAGTGAAACGTAATCATCTCATCTAGCTAGATGTTTCAAATTTCAACTGCCTGGTCTTGTTACCCGTTTTTCTACTAACTTTTTTAAGACCGCAGTTTCCTAATTAAGAAGCTAGAAACTTGTATGTGTTTCTCATTCTGATTCTGACACATTTGCGGCCTCTGACAAATAGCTATAAGTCAGCTGTGAAATGCGCGAGATTCCAAATTCTCACTACTTTTTGAGAGAAGGTTCTGTTCATTCACATGCTTTCTCTGCTATTTTATCTTTCTGACAAACAAATTTTAAAGTTTTAAATTTTTTCTAAGTTTTTCAATTTTATTTTTAATTTTTTAATTTTTTAAATTTAGGGATCAATATTTCAAAATTTTAATAGTTAAATTCAAAACGTCAAATTTTTTAGTAATTTGTTAATTTGACTAATTAAATACTTATCATTCATAATGTCCACCTAGAAATACATAGTAATATTAGAGCATAGAGAATGTTTTAGATGGATACCTATATATTATGAACAATAAAGGTTATGTTAGTCAGATCAACAAATTATTAATAAAATTAGAGTTTTGAATTAAATTGATAAGGTTTTAAAAGGTTGGGCATTTAACTAAAATTTTGGCCATCCTCAAGCAAAACTAAAAATCAAAAGCATAACACTTTTCCTTTTCCATATTTTCTAACCACAGAAGGTGATAAGAAAAGAAAAAGAACTTTCAAAACTATGACAAGAATTAAAATTCAATATTATTACTCACAATCAATCAACAATCATTCCTTTCAAAAAGTGAGCAATCTAGGGGTAAACCTTGACAAGTTGTGTTCAAAAATAAGAGAAATCTACTTGTGTATTCAAATACTATTCGTAGTCAAGATATTCCACGACTTTGCATATTATTTCAATTCTCTAGTATTAGAGATTCACATGCATAATAATGAATCAAAGGATTTTTTAAGGTTTTAATAGGGCCAAAAGTTAAGGTGAGAAGTGTTTGGATCATGTAATTCAAAAATCATCAAAGCTAGTGAAGTAGGAAAAACACTTAATTGAGTACCAAGTACAAAAATTTAACATCCACTCAAAACTGGTACCATCTATTATGATAAATGTAGAAACTCTATTTCACAGTGTAGATTAATGTCTTCTGTAGAGCAAGTTTTATATCTAATAAAACTCTCAATACCCGCAAGTATACAGATCGTAACTTATAGCATTGAAAGGTATATATCCCAAGGAAACGAATTAAACATAACTTTATCTAAGGTAATAGGATATGATTTGAGTGAAAATTATAACAAAAGTTAAAGCAATTAAATAAAATCAAGAAAATAATAAGTGAGCTGCCAAACTGATTTAAGGTTGATCAAAGATGAATTATTAGGATTTATTCTTTCGTCATTTTGCAACCACGATCGTGACAGAGGCCCCATGCAACATTCTTCGCCATGATCATGACCAGTCTCTAAGCATCTAAGATCTTTTATTCTCTTTACATTCCTATTTTCATACACTCACAAAGACATCAAACACCTCTTGAAACATAAAATTAAGATCAAGTTCTTGCTCTAAACCAATCAAACACTTAAAACACATAAAATAATAATAATAACCTAATTCTAAGTCTATACACATGATAATCATCTAAGAAAACACTTTAAAACACACTTAAACACCTAAAAGACATATTATACTCTACACCTATCAATATCCCCACACTTAAAACTTTGTTTGTCCTCAAGAAAAACTAAAAAACACAACCAACAAAACACATAAAACACATACACACGCAATCATATGACATGCAATAATGGTATAATGACATTAAATCTTATTAAATTAACTTAACCTCAAACATTAATAACTTAAAAAGTGCAAACATACTAACTTATTCTTTTCATGTTTAAATTCTTTGATTTGAATATACATATCAATCAAAATATTAACTCCATGTTCATAAACCTTTGACACTGGTAAGCATTCATTTATTATTATTGACCAATTAAAAAGGCAAACAATCACAAAGTAATCTTTCATAAAAGTTCTTGCTATTTTTAAAAGATAAAGGGGTTTTATTTATTATAACACTATTTTTAAATTTTCTTTAATGATAACCTAGTATTTTGACATAAAGGCAAATACCTTGTCAGGAATGTTCCCGGATAACTCAACTAGGTTGCATTTTTTAATTTAGTTTGATTGGAGTGTCATTCTAGCCTTTTGACGTAAAGACAAACATTTTGTTGTGAATAACCCATGTTACTCAATTATATCACAACTCTCAACTAGCTACCAACTCTATTCTTAACAAAATTTTCTTAAAAAGGGCCAGCGAAATAGAAATTTAACACATTTTTCCTTTTCATTTAATTTTTAGCCTACCTCATTTCTTCTTAGTTAGTGATTCTCATGAAGGGTACTAATAATACTAATTGAGTTTAATTCTAAATGTATCCAAACAAGTGTCATAAAGTGAAAGAATATGTGTCATGTCCTAATTAACATACATATTCATCTTAAACCCATTTAAAAACACAAAATTCACAAGTTACTATGCCTTTTTAACTTAAATGACCATGTTAAAAATGATTCAATTCCATTCAATTCATGCCAGTGACACATTGACACAATTCACATATCATGTGACAAAATGTTCACTTCACACAAACATGATATGTAAGCGCAAACATTCTCACACTTGAACAACACATTGTCCTCAATGTGAGAAATAAAACAATATAAATAACAATAAAGACAAAGATAGAGCAAGAAGACTTATGGTGATTGAGGTGGTGATATTGTTGTTAGAGAAGTGTTGTAAAGGCAATCACCTTTAGCACTTATTGTACAAATCATTTTATGATTAATAAAGGCATTTTTCATTATTTCGATGTTCATACATTTATGGATTTGATGTTGACCTTAAATTGATTTAATGAAGTCCTTGATACAAAATATAGCATGGAGGAAAGCATGATGAAATCATTATAATGAGATTCCTATCATGTGTAATTATATTAGTATCTAAACTTTTCCTAGTCATAGTATAACAACTTGTTCTCATACTAAGGGTTAGAACCCTAAAATAAGGTACATGTGAGATCAATGAGCGATTAAGAAAAAGGCATTTCATGCTCATACATAATGTTAGTACACACGCATATGAATTTGAATTTTTGCACACATTAAAATAACTGTACATGCATTCATTGACATATTTTGAGTATAATTGTTTATAAACGTAAATATATTGAGAATTGTGTTTTTTATATGTTGAAAACTGATTTAGAGAGTGTATTTAGTGATTTATAATTTTTGGTAAATTTTAGAAAAATTTCTGAAATTTTAGGTAATTATTAGGCTAGGAAAAATGTCACTTAGCAAGTAAATTGATGGATGGAAATAGAAATAAGAAACCAATGATATTGGAGAATTTTTTTAAAGCGACTTTAGAAATTATTGAGAAAATGACTTTGAAAATTTGGAGATGACTTTAGAATTTGTGAAATAAGATGACATTGAAAATTTTAGAGATAATTGGAAAGAAAAGATAGAGTTATAGGACTAGTTCAATAAGAACTAGTTAGTTGGGAAACTAGCTAAGGTCTTAGAAATTGGACAAGTGTCCAAGTTTAAAGTCACGTTTTTATTAACTTTGAAAGACCAAGTTAAGTGTTTTTATTCTTGTTTTCTTCATCTTCTTTGTGGCTTTCTTTTCTCTCCCTTTTCGGTTCTTCCCTCACTCCCACCTCATCAACGTTACACCTTGCTTCCATCTATCAATTGTTACTTCCATCTTGTTGTCTCTTCCATGTGTCACTAAAAACCTATCTCTAGCACCTTTAGAAGATGAAGATCGTGTAATGCTTAGGAGCTAGGGCTAAGTGTTATTTTTTAAGATTTGGAGTTAAATTATGTAAGTAGCTAGTTAATCTTCATGGGTAATGTTAAATGAAGCATTTATGATGATAGTTAGAGGTTAAATGACATAAAATGATGTTTTGCATTTATTAAACGTGAGTGATGAAAAGTTTAAATAAATGTCTTGTTTTTGGATATGTATGATGAGTAATAATTCATATATTGCTATAGATATGTTTTTGAGGTAGAACGATCTTAATAATGATGTTAGGATGAGTGCAAAAAATTGTTGATGAATGGTACATGCACATGTTCTGTTTTTTAGTTAATGGTCAATTATATATCATGATTTATTTGTGAATGATATTGAGTTGAAATGGAGTTTAGAATGAAGAGTAAATGTAGTAAAAACAGTGATCTTTGTACAAGTAGTGTTAGGTGTAAAATGTGAAAAATTGGAAGATGAGTGCTGTAAAATGTAGTAGTAACATGTTCACTGATTATGCTTCTGTGAAAGTTCGCCACGGCCAACTCCTTATTTTGTCGTGGCCAACTTCCAGGATTTTACAAGGATTCCTCTCGGGACACTTTTGCCGTGACCAATTCCTGGCTTTGCTGCGGCCAACTTTGAAAATTTCTTTACTTGTGCATACATTCTTTCACACACCTATACACTCGCATCCATCACATCTCATTTTTTACTTGACTTTGTGAACTTGCAAGTCAATTTTGTTCACTTTTGAATCTTTCTGTTTTAATGTTTGAGTTTTAATATGGGATTTTGGCTTTGTTTATGGATGATTGGAGTTAAATGGAAGTCCAAATTAGGGAATGTACAAAAAAAATTATGATCTTCTGAAATCATTTGGGAGAGATTGAGTGATAAATTTGGAACAAAAATGATGAAAAGTTCTGGAAAATTGATGAGTGGAGTATTTTCATTAAACATGCTTCGGTATTTTGGCGATATATTGATGGTAAAATAATTAGCATAAGTTAGCCTTTTGGTTGTAATAGGAATGCGAAGGCATCCACATGGAAACTTCCCTAACCTTAAACCAACGATCGAGGCAAGGTGATAAACTTGAGAGCTCACTGCATCTAGATTAAGAGTTAAAAAATTTATTAAGGGAATTCATAATAACCCTTATTGAATAAGAATTAGACTTACAAAAAGTAACAATTCATATTGATAGATGGATATTTGACAATATTTTTACACCATATTTGATGTATTTTGCTTGATATTTTATACTTTTATCGTATATTTGTACTTAATTTTCCCAAAGTTCATTTATAGGTGATAATTACCTTTATAGACTTAAAGGAGAAGAATTCGAATGAAAACATAGCATATAAAAAAACATAACAGTTATAGAGGATTTACATGTTTTGAGGAATAACTTAAGTCTTCTTTTTAGGATCTAGAGTTTCCTCATAATCTGGAAGGCTTTGCAATCTGAGATCCTGCAATCCCATACCCCACTTACTACTCTATGAAACCTTCCTTGTTTGTTAGGAAATTAAAGAATGTAAATGGGGCATTGAAAGAGGCTAAAGTAATGAAATTCTTGATTTCCATTAAGGAATGATCATAATATAAAGGAGAACCATAATGTGTAAAAGAATTGGGAAATTGCCTCAACCAATTCATATTAGCTAGAATTCTATCTAGCTTTTTCCTAATTAAGCAATTACCCAACTACTTGTTGCTCAAACTATAAGAAATTCCATATAGGTTTTAAATTAGTCACCTTCAACTTGCCAAAGCCTTTCTCTAGCTCCTTACCTATATTAAAAGAATTAACCATGTCTCTTAGAGCTTCTAATGGGTGTAAAACACAATTAACATATCCTATTAATTGTTAAGGCTTGGTCATTGTATTTTGTATAGAGAAGAGGTCCTCATAGTGTTTAGCCCTTTGAAATTCAAAGTTGAAAGCATAAATAATTAAGATTTCAAAAATAATCTCAGAGTTTTCCAGCTATCAAGAGACGTGGATGTATTTATTTAAGTTGCCTAGAGTCGTTGCCTGCATTTTCCCCTTGTTAAATGCATAAACAATTCTTCCATTATAGTGGAGCTCATGGTTAGTTCCAAATGACTAGTCTTTGCCTATAAATTTCAAAGCATTCTTTAGCTTGTGAGCCTTAATTCTAGTTTCAAGCAATCCAAAAATAATATGATTTTTTTCCAGCAAAATATCTTTGACAGTCTATCTCTTATGGGATTCATTCATAACCCTAATATTCCAAACAAGCATATTTATAGGGGAATGAAGTTATCAACCCCTTTCAGTTTTTGTCCTTTTTCTCCCTAATTTCTTATTAGAGCTAGGAGTAAATTGGTCATCCTAATCCATATTCAAAGTTAGCTCAGGAAGCTCTTGACATGGAACCTCCTTTTTAAGTTCATTGCTCATAAAATTAGTATCTAGTCTTCCACTTTTCATATTCTCCATTAGTTTGACTACAAGGTCACAAGTCGTGTCCTATTTAATTGTCTAATCCTCCATTACTTCTATTAAGCTTATCTGTTATTTAGATAGGGTAATATAGTGATGTTTTCCCCATTAGGTTGAGGTGTTGATTCTTCTTCATTCCTTAAATTTCCTTGTAGGTTTCCATACTTGTTTTACTAGTTAAGGCTTCCTATTGAAAGATAGTTGTCATTGGCAACTTTTAGCTTCATAACAGACAATGTTTCAAGCAATTTATTCTCAAGATTAATCTCCACACAGATTCTTACAAAGCATATTTTCTCAAGTCTAAAATAATTTAAACTAATGTTATAGGTTTCCCCATAGAACTAGCAAGAAAACTCAATTGATCAAGAGTCCAGTATTATAGAGGTATGTTATGAAAATTAATCTACAGGGGAATGGTTTATATACTGAATCTATCAAATTCCTAACTTGGAGCCCATTTTTTAATAAACATGAGTTGTCTTCCCATATGCCATATCTTGTTCATGCTATCTCCAACAATTAACTTGAACATAAAAGTATCTTTTTCAGTAAGCAGTATTTTGTCAAGTTCTTTGTTTCCCCACCGACTTTAAGCATGTCTCTTGCCTAGAAAAAAGCCAACTAGTGTATCGCCCTAGTGTTTTGCACCCTTTTGAAGCAGCTCCAGAGGTGGCGTGATAATGCCATTAACTATTATGTTTAGAAAATGTCTTGGTTTTTCATTAGGAGTTTCAGCTGAAACCACACTTCTCCAGGATCTGCTTGTTTCATTCGAGTCAGCGGTTTTCTAGTTTCTTTGTTCTCTTAGGAGGTTTACATCCATCGATTCTTTCAGAGTTAGAAATTGATTCTACAGCTCCTCTTGAAAAGATGGAGGCTTCTATGAAGCTTTCCTTAAGCAGAAGGTTACTTGTAACTACACTTGAGCTTCGCCAGATATGAAAGTTACTGTTGTGAGAGAGGCAACATTACTATTGATAATCGGGAGAGAGAGAAAGGCTTAAGCTCTTAAATCCAAATTTTAGAACAAAGGTTTAAATTTAAAAGAGTGTCAAAGTCTTTTAGATTTAGGATTTTGGGTACTAAATGTAAATCATTTATCGGATAGACTGATTTTGCATACCTGTATCCATAATTTTGTATTCGTTGTGGAAAACCTTTTATTTCCTCTCGTCTTCTCCTTTCAGTGATCTCCTTAATGGTTCAGTAAACATTCTGTTTCAATAAGTTGTTTCAACTTATATAGCATCTCCAATGGACATGTCCTTTGGTAACTATGAAGAGAGACGAAAAGGGTCCATGACCCATTTGAAACCCATTCTATAATACCCAATAACCATTATCTTGGGTGCGTTTCATAGGACTCAAATCTATAAGTGACATGGGATATAAAATAGTCTAACAATCTCCCACTTGGCCCATGTTACAACTTGGTGATCCAACAACTTTAAGTGCACACAATACATGGAATCGATCAAGTCATCCTTAATTGAATTAAGCTAATGAGATCATGGCGGTCACAAGTTATATAACCTGATTCCTTCCATGTATCACAGAATCAACTCAACTCAACAAACTTTAAG
>JANKOE010000206.1:22528489-22543559 GCA_026284465.1 Erythroxylum citrifolium | reverse complement strand
TTGGTGAAACCTCTAATTTTCAAAAAGTAGAAACAAAGAAGGCAAATTTTAATACGAGAACATTGAGGGAGTTAGCGGCACCAAATTTGAATCAATAACCCTTTTACATACAATTTCCAGATGTTGAGGTAGATTTCAAAATAAAATCTGGTTTGATTCACTTGCTCCCTATTTTTCGTGGTCTTATAAGTGAAGATCTACATAAACACCTGAAAAAATTTCATGTTATCTGCCCTAGAATGAAGCCATAAGGGGGGATAGAAGAAAAAATTAATCCTAAGCCTTTTATGTCTTTTTTGAAAAATAAGGCAAAAAATTGGTTATATTATCTTCTGTTTGACTCGGTGACAACATGGCATGAGATGAAAAAAATGTTTATGGAGAAATTCTTTCCTACATCACAAGCTGCAAATATCAGAAATGAGATACGTGGGATAAGATAAATTACTAGATAAACATTATACGAATAATGTGAAAGGTTTAAGGAGTTATGTGGCAGTTGCCCACATTATCAAATTCCTAATCAACTTTTGATTGAATACTTTTATGAAAGACTATTACCAATAGATTGGAGTATGGTTGATGTAGTAAGTGGAGGAGCTTTGATAAATAAATCACCTGAGATGGCCAGACAATTGATATCAATTATGGCTGAAAATTCTCAAAAGATTGGGACAAGGGTGGATGGAGCTGTTAAGCATATGAATAAGATAAGTAACACGCACCTTGAGAATAAAATTTCATATTTATCTGCTCTAGTTCGTCAAATGACTGTAGGTCAATTACAATCAGTAAGAGTGTTCAGAATATACTCATTCTCTAGACATCCTATGAATATATGCCTTACATTGCAACAAGACTCTTTGCAAAAAGCTAATGCAATGGGGGGATTTCATAGCCAACCTAAAAAAATTATAACCCTTTTTTCCAATCATTATAATTTAGAATTAAGGAATCGTCCTAACTTGAGCTATGGAAATCAAGGAGGGCAATAACGATATCAACCTAACAATTTTAGAAAACCTCAATCTTCAAATTTAGGTATGTCTTTGGATGAAATTGTTAAGGCATTTATTACTGAAACTCAACAATTTCAACAGGAAACAAGAACAAGCTTTCAAAACTTAGGAAATCTGATCACTCAATTAGCCACCTCTATAAGTAATTTGGAAGAGTAAGCATCAAGAAAATTACCTTCCCAAAATGTGGTGAATCCTAAAGAGAATGTAAGTATAATGACTTTGAGAAATGGTAAGGAAATTTAATCGGGATCTTCCTTACCAATAAAGGTAGAAAAGAACAATAATGGAGAAAAGAAAGAAACACTTCCAACTCAAAAATCAATAGAGGTAAAAGATGATTTATCTTCATCGATATCAATTAATGCACATGTACCTTCTTTTCTTAGCTGGTTAGCTAGATCAAAAGACGAGGAACATGAAAGAGATAGATCTTAGAAACCTTCAAGAAGGTGGAAATCAATATACGACTTCTAGAAGCCATCAAGCAAGTTCCAAAATATGCAAAATTTTTGAAAGAACTATGCACAAATAAAAGGAAGTTGAAGGATAAGGAGAGAATAATTTTGGGTAAGAATTTATCAACTATGATAAATAAAAAATTACTAAAAAATGCAAGGATCTTGATATGTTTACACTTCCGTGTGTTATTGGTAATAAGAAAATTGTCAATGTTATACTAGACTTAAGTGCATCTATTAATGTCATGTTATACTCAATTTATTGAGCTTTAAATCTAAATTCTTTGTAAGAAACTAATGTGATTATTCAACTAACTGATCATTCATATATGCATCCTATTGGAGTTATTGAGGATGTTTTAGTCCAAGTTAACACTTTGGTATTTCCAGTGAGTTTTTACATCTTGAAAATAGATGGAGATAGTGTTGAACATTCAACTTTGATTTTGTTGGGTAGGTTGTTTATGAAGACAACCAAAACGAAAATTGATGTAGATGAGGGTACTCTTTCCATTGAATTTGATAAAGAGATAATCAAGTTCAACATTTTTCAAGCAATGAAGTACCCTGATGATTTCCAGCCTATCTATCATAAGAATATTTTGGATTCATTTGTGCAGGATATATTTAAAGAAGAAAGTGTTGAAGATAACTTGGACGTTAAGGCTAAATCGGAAGTGAACAAGCAAGTTGATGAAACTTGTGAAGTTGTAAAATCATTATCAGCAATGCTAATAGATTCGAAAAATTTGAATGATAAGCTTACTATAACTAAAAAGAAAATGCTACCTTTTGTTTTATAAGCCTCGAAGATAAAACTGAAGGCGTTATTTGATCACATAAAGTATGTCTATTTGGGTGATGGATAATCATTACTTGCACTCTTTTAAGAAAAAGTTGGCTACATGGCAAGAGGAAAGGCTACTAACATTACTTAATGAGTACAAAACTGTAATTACATAGAAGTTTGGGAAGAAAAAGCCTCGTCGAGCATGACGACATTAAACAATTGTGCTTTTTAGAAGGCAACCCAAAATATGATAGTTTTATTAGCTTTTATTAGTTATATATATTTTTCATTTGCATGTTTTTGAGAAATTAGTTTATTAGCTTAAGGGAAAATAGGTCTTAAAATTCCACAATACTAAATTTCATAAGACGTGATCTCACTTTATATAATTTAATTGTCAAGATCAAAGACTCAAAATTCAAGAATACTAAATCTCATAACACGAGATCATGCCTTATACATGTTAGCAGTCTGTTTGTTTTTTTTAAAACACATATTTTTTTATATAAAAAATACAATTAAATAAAACAATTTTAAAAAATAAAATAAAATATTAATCTTTTGATTAAAAAATAAAAACAAAAAATAATTGGTTGTGTTTCTTTTTCAGCATCAAGCCAAAGTCTTGTCTCCCAACAGTCATAAGCACCCTAGCCAACCACTAGATGCAACTTTAGCCACCAACACCCACTAGTATTGTACTGATGTTCTATTTATTTCCATATATTTTTCCTTCCTTTTTATTAATTACTTTTAGCTTCTTTACTTTCATTTTAATTTTATTTATTATTAGGTTGTTTTCATTATTTTCCATATTAGTTTTTTGTTTACCCATCAGATGCATGCCCGAATAGCCAAAGGATGTGAAAGATTGAGAAACAAAGAGACAATTCAGTTATGTACCATATGATACCTCCATGTCCACTAACACCATAGTACATCTCCTTTCCGATGCTCACACCTTAAGGTGTCTTCTATTATGTGTTTTTATTTTTGTTGAGATGTGAGTATCTTATGCATAGATTATGGACAATGTATGATTTAGGTGTAGGGCAGCGAGTGTTTACATTATAATAAACTTTGTGATTTTTTCTTAGACTCATGATACTGTAATTCATATATTAATTATTCTTTATGATAGCCTCATAATTTTTTAATTGTTGTTTATAAATAATCCTTAAGTTAGGACATATTTTCTGTTTAAGAAATAATGCAAGAAAGAGACAAGCATGATTAGTGTTTTCATTAACTTATTTTAATATCTCATTGGTTTTGTTGAAAGAAAGTGTGCAAGACTTGATGCATTTTTGACACCTACGTGAGGTTTGAGCCTAAGAACATTCATCACATTTGTGCTCATACATATCTTTTTCACATGTGTTATTAAACATAGCTTGTTTATGCTAAAACTTGCTTTTGAATACATATTGAGACCACATTTTTGATGAATTTGTGTATAAAGATTATAAGAGCATCTAGGATAATCATTTTTGACCTAAACAATCCTACCTTACTTTTTATCCCCAAAAAACAAATTTGAGCCTTATCCTTTGTTTTCTTGCGTAATAACCTTGTTACAAGCCAAATTTATCCTTCTTTTGTTGATTTCTTTAATAATTTTGAGCCACAAAATTGAAGGAATTGTTTAAAGCACATTTGCATAAGATTTTGACTATTTCCATAAAAAATAAATTAGTTGATTCAAGTTGCATTGTTTTGAATTTTTATTTTATTTTATTCAATAGAATGGGGGAGAAGTATAAAAAAGATATCCTCTTTGATATTTTAGTTTAAAAAAAGAAAAAGAGAAAAGAGAAAAAAGAGAGAGAGAAAAAAGAAAAAAGTGATTGAAAGTGATGTTTAAATCAAATGAATTTTGGATTCATTTAAGTTGAACCTTGTGTGGATAAGTGCTTGAATAATTTCCTTCAATTTATTTACCCTAAAAACTTCTTTTCAATCATACCTTACCTAAACCACGTTACAACCCTTATTAAGTCCCTTGGATTTATGCTTTATATTCATCTTTGTTAAGTGGTTGTGATATAATTCATGAGCAAGCTTATGAAAATAACTCTCTGTACTTTGATTTGAGAGCTTAATGAACCCTAAACACGTTTGAATGTATAGAGTGAAATCCATGAAAGATGTGAAATCATGTTTCATTTGATTTTGATGGAATTGATGAGGTGCATTTTGATGGAATTGAGGAGATGCTATGTCTTAATTCTATCAATGTGTCCTATGAGTGCTTAGTTTCTCGATTGCTATTTTATCTTAAATCTTTAATGTGAATTAGCTTTTGGATATTTCTGGATAACATGAAAGGAAATGAAAGGTTATTATGAGAATGATTGATATATTGAATTGATTAATGCTTAAGGACAAGATAAGTTCGGTATGGGGGATTTTGATAAAATATTATCTTGTTAAATTAATTGAAATTATCTCTTTTGTTTTGAATATATTTTGGTGCTTAAATAGGAAAATTAATGTTTGTTTTGTTTTATGAGAGGAAAAGTGGTGCTTGTATCAAATTAGGACATTATTGGTGATAATCACGAATTTTGGATAAAATAGATAGATTATTGCAGTGCATAAGAGGAGACAAATCTTAGTGCCAGGTTTACTTGAAGATTTGAAGTTTAAATAGAAAACTTCTTTCTATCCTATAATGAAGGAACTGAGATTTGTTTTAGATAGACATTTTTACAAGATAGGATAAGATTAAAATTAGAGTAAGAAAACATTATAAAAGGGATGTTCTCTGCCTCTCCAGAGAGGAATCAATCGTACTTCTTACTTTTCTCTTAGTTCATCTTTCTTCTATTTTTGATGTTGGAACTAAAGTCATGTATATGTAAACTCAATTATTTTGATTCAAGGGAGATCGAATTTCTAGTTGTAACCTTGTGAGGTTTTTTCTAAACTTTTAGTCATGTTTTAATTCAAGTATTTCTTGTTTTAAGTTTTTATATTTCATGAATGATTAATATTGATTAATATGATAAATTAATTTAATATTGGTTATTCTATCACTATCCATGAATTCAATGATCTATAATTGTCATGGAGGATTGATATAAGTAGCACATAAGTTATGTATGAATTTGAATATTTAACTTATGATAAACAAAAAAACTAAGTTAAATAGTTGCATCTATATCAATTATTTAATTTAAAGTTTAGTTTTTTCACTAATCTTATTGCTATCATTTAATTGATATGGAATGCTATCACACCCAGTTAATTATGATAAGTTTTAATTTAAATGTTAGGTTTGAAATAATTAATTTAGAAAAATTTAAAACTTATTATGACTATCCTAATATGTTTTGGACTAACTGTTTGAATTGTGACAAATATTCTTTTTAGACCAATGATCAATGTTATAATTAGATGAGATTTTTCTGTTGAATCAGAGTTTAGTATTATTGAATTTCTCACTTTTATACTCTGTTGATTTAATTTGATTCTTTGTTAATTTTAGTTAATTAATTAATTAACTAACTATAATTCATTTGAAATTGAGAAACTAGTAATTAGTTATCTTGAGATTCGACCTGTCGATAATTACTACAAAAAATTAGAGAATTAGAATTATTTTGAGAGCTTTTGACAACTAGATCAAATTTTTACAATACAATTTGAAGATCAACCTATGAGTATCTGAGAGAGATTTAAAATTATAACGAGTAAGGATGTTTTGTTTGATCCTAACTAGTCGATGACTCTCTGGCGAGCGAAAATTTCTATACGAAACAGAATTCTTTCTGATAATTTCGTGGTCTTCTTTGGAACGAGACAAACATGTCAACCTTCAACATTTGCTGTGTCCTGCATTGATAATACCCAAGAATTCTTTCTAGAGATCATAGTAAACATCTTGAAATCCGAAGAAAAGTGGATCAGGTGCAACCAACAATAAGCATGGGTGACAAGAATGAACATGAATGGTATTATTGTTCTCTTCTGTTTCCAAATCAATTGTTTACACTAGTTTTAAGCTCCCATTAAGTGAAGGGGTGGAAAAGATATCACAAAGAAAAATGAAAAGAAAAAAGACGCTTTCTGTACAACAGGAATGATAAGGTGTCGATTGATAAGCGGGTGCTATACTTGTATCCAAAGTGGTGTGGTTGCATTCCGAGCCTTGTGCTCACAGAAAGCTGGTTGCTCAGCTCTGTGACTGATCCTGAACAGGTAACCAGATCCCCACTCACTTGAACTCGAATGAATGTGAGAGCCAAGGGTGTTTTAATGCCTCTTTCGCAGTTGGTCGCATCAGAGGATTGACCTGAAGCATGCTTCTCACGAAATTGTTAAGTCCAACATCGGAAATTTGCAGATGCTGCTCCAATGAGGACTCCTCAGGTATTATGTATTCTAATTGGTTTTCCTGGAAACAGAGAGCAAGGTCGAAGTTAAGGAGTTACCAATTTCAGAATATCTACTAGGGGAGGCCTTGATCTAAAGGGTGAAGACAATTTCCTTTAATCAATATTTATATAATCATAGCAGATTTAGCCTTGCACAACTAGGTACTCAATTCCAGGATGGACCACAAAATTTTCTTCTTCAGACAAGGATGAGCAATGTCGAGAGGCAAGGTATGCGCTATTGCCGATTTGGATATAGCTAATGAGAATGCACTGCAGTCTGTTGGCTACAACGAAAGAAATAAAATGACAAACCTCATTCATGTGATAGATGTCATATTCTTCTGTAAAGTAATTGTGGGTTTCCTGTCCTCTCTCTAACATATCCAGATCAATGGGGCCAAACATCCCGATCATTCGTGCGAGGATCATCACAACCGCATCATTTGGAAACAGCACCTGACATAGATGGATACATTTAAGAATTAATTAGTGATAAAACTATGTAATGAATCAAGCTTTTTAACTTGCTGAATTCACTCATGGAACATATTATGGCTTAGTTATACCACAAAGCTTTACTAAAGGAATGCAACAGAGGATAGCTAAGACATACTTCCCCAGAGCATAGCTCAGCCAGGATGCATCCAAGAGACCATATATCAATCCTTTCGTCATATGGAAGACCTAGAATGACTTCAGGGGCTCTATAGGAACGAGATTGCACGTAAAGGCACAAGTTATCTGACTTGAAGCAACTGCTTCCAAGATCAATAACCTTTATCTCACATTTCTTGTAACTCTTTATAAGTATATTTTCAGGCTTTAGATCACAATGAATAATTCCCAAGCCATGCAAGTATTCCAGTGCCTCCAAACATTGACGCGTTATGACCTGTGAAACAACCAATTAAGAGCCCAAAATTATACATGTTTCTTCCTGTCTATTACAGTAACGGAAATTTGCACTAATTGGTTTCTGAAATACCTGATAATATATGAACCCAAATGGTTGTAAAAATTGTTTCGCAACTACAAAAGTTGAAAACTCATAATACTGACCTGCAATCTGCTCAATGTGAAGTAAGCTTCACCGCCTGATTCTTGGTTAAATTTTTGAAATTCGTACAAGTTTGCCTTTAGGAGTTCACAAACTATGAACAGATGCTCCTGTTGTTTATTTAATACATGGTAAAGTCAAACGGCAATGATAGCTGTAACAACACTTCAGATCCATCTTTGAAGAGTGATGCAAAGTTAAGCATGCTGACAAAACTGAACTTATAATCCATGTATAATGCATAAATCCCTACCTAAGAAACCTAGTTTCTATATATCCTTTAACAGCCAGGGCTCCTAGCTGTGATATTAGTCTTAGGAAAAGGGAATATCGTCAATGGCAACTACATGCCTCAATTAGCACTTATAGACCTTATCATCTATGCTGCAGGAAAATTTTCAGCTGTACTGCAAGACCCAGAGTGCTAGACACTTGCTTCCAAAGGAACTGCTGATAACACTGATCGTGCTAATCACCATAAATGAAGCTAAAAGAAAAAAAGTGTGAAGATGGAACAGCAATTTTCGGAGAAGAAGCCTGCTCTAGATGATACACAAGAGACTTACAAATAAGAAGATCAGAGAAAAGACAAAAGTTCACACTTCTTCGATGTGTGTTTACTGAAATTGTCAGACAGGCAGTAGTACAGCATTATGGGTGTAAGCTTACTAATTAATGACACGAAGAGCATCCTTTTCAGCAACTATATGCAGTACATAAACAACTGCCAACTAATCAAGACATACCTGGTGATAGAAGTAGTCATAAAGACGCAAAATGTGGCGTTCATCAGCTGGATCATTTTTGTTTACAAGTTTTAGAAGTTTGATTTCATCTAAACTTTGATCAAAAAAATCTTTGTCATTTTTTATTATCTTCAGGCAAACATCTACTCCTGTGTGAAGATCATGCGCCTGAACAACCTTGCTGAAAGCAGCTGAACCAAGGTATTCTGTAACATAATATCTGCTCGCAATGACAGTATTTAGCACAATAGGTAGGTCCTTGCTCTCCTCAAATCCAGTTCTGTGGAATTCAACATAATGATAATTGATTAAGACAGTAACTTTATACAGACTAAAGAAGTAAGATCACAATAATATTATGTTTACATGCCATAGCAATCCTAGAAGGATTGGCATTACAAGAGAACTTTTTTTATTTATTAGAAAACAGTTTTACCAATTGGTGCAAATTTAAAATATTAATGTTATGTCAAAGTTATTGCTAGTAATCCTTAGCAAGCATGTTATGCCCTGATGCAACAAGAAAACAAAAACTTTATCATATCCCACAAACCTGTTCTTCCTGTGAATGATTCTTAGGTTGAATACTTCGTATTCATCGTCCCGAGTGCCATACATCAGAAGTTCATCATCAAGATCATCCTCTCCATTAGCGGCAGGCCTGGCTACCTCCTCTCCTCTGTATACTCCTTTATCATTTCCAACTTCATCGTCAAGTACATTTTGTATGATTTCAGAACGATCTTTAAACCCTCCATTCTGGTCACTAGTAGAAACATTTTCAGAAGAATACGTGATTTTCTTGCTTTCATTGTGTTCAGGATCTATATTCCAATAAGCAGAAAGATCCCCAAGTTTGATCTGAAAATGATCAAAATCAGCTTCTTTGGAGCTTAGGTAAATATTATCAACAGAATCCCAGCTATAATTTCCACCAGCTCCCAAATGGCATTTGCAAAGTGGGTTTGAACCTCCAATGCCTGCAACACCTCCTTCATTGTGTTCTTTTGCACAAGAGAAATACTCACCAGCTTGAGGCTTATTTTGCTCATCCAAAATATTGTTTGCAAGGCAAAGTTTGTCGAAGCAATCAGGGCTTGTCTCTCTTTTAAATCCTTCATATCTTTTATATGTATTCAGTGGACTTTCATATTGTCTTTTAGTTTCTGCTGTCATTACAAACTTGTCCTCACTTTGCGAGCCATAGAAATCTGGCCCCTGAAAGGTAGGAGTCATGAAGCAGCCTTCATCTTTGTCGTCAGACCAAAATAGATCATTTTGCTTATCAAAGTCGGGATAATCACGTGCTGTGCCAAACTGAGAATACGTTTCAGATGAACTTTCTGAATCCTGAGATGCAGAACGCAGTCCATACGGATTGGTAAATTCTGCAGAAATAGGAAGGGAGTCAGAGTGCCAATTGCACCACTGACGATTTGATGAAGGTGCCACTTTGATGCACATTTATCGAAACTAAGATTCCTAAAAGAAATTGAGAAACCTTAGGAAGAACCTAGAGTATGTGAGCGCCTAAAAGTGTCTCACATATGTTTCTCGCTAGTTGATGAGAAATGGTGACATTCCTAACGGTGGATTGAAGTCATGAGGAATATTGTGTACTCTGCAACCTTACATAATATGGAAACTTAAAATTTCAAAAGAATAAATATTTAGGTCTTATCACAAGCCTCTGCTTGAGTTAGATCCTCCACACAAAAGCAAAAGATCAAATTCCAAGTTTAGCGCCTAAAGATCGCAGACAATGTATCTTACAGTTCATCATATTAAACAAAACTTGCAAGTTATGAATATATAGCCGAAATAGATGTAAATATTTAGTTTTTGATCAGCACTGGAAAAAGATTTAGTACAATTATCATATTACCTGAAGAGCAAACATCACTTGTGGAAGAATCCACGCTCACGAACTCATCATCGGAGGTGGACCCAGAATTCGCTCTCGAGCGTTCATCACCAATGTCAGGTTCAACATCCTGCCGCCCGAGACTAGTTGGAATTCTCACCGGCGGCAACTCAAACAAGAACTTTTCGAAATCGAAAGAACCCAACTCAGTTTTCTCAATCATATCCTCCTTGAGAGCAGATTCTGCCTCTGTTAATCCGTTCTTCCGCAAAAAATTTATCACTGCTTCGACCTCCGATATTAGACCTCCAGCTTGGGACATGATCGGGAAAAGTCAAACTCCAAGTGGAACTTGAGAAAGTTGAAAGAGAGACGTCGCTTGCATGTGAATTAAGCAAATATGATGGGTGAAAAGTGGAAAAAAAAGAAGACATGCTTCAGAATTTGCATGCTCCTCTCTCTCTCTCTCTAACTCTATCTCTCTCGTCTCCTCCGTGTGCGCGTGTAACGGGTATGACTGTAAAACAGAAGCTAAGTTTTGGAGAGAAAGGGGAGGTGTTGTGTCTTACCAACTTCAAACGAGATGTGGGTTTAAGGTGGGGTTTCAAGCGATCACGTGGATCTTTTTGTCCGTACACGTGGAAGATTGTATTCCGTTGGATGCCTCCCAGTCTCTTTTGCTGTTGGTAGCGAGTCATTATGGTCGTTTAACGGGACCCTTTCTCTCCTTATCGTTTGCCTTACAACACTTTTCTTCTTTTGAGCCCGTTGTTTCAAATCAACTCGCGACTTTCATGATTTTGTCTTGCTTTTCCTTTATGAAGGAAAGTATACTTCTTAAAATAGAGCCGTTTCACTTCTACCTTTTTTAATAAAAAATTATATTATATTTTTAAACTAATATTTTGATTAAATTGGTAATATTAATTAAAACTATAAATGATACCAATCAAATATGCAACATTTCAATTTACTATAAATATAATTGATTGTTTACATAACTATTAATGTTTTTACCATTAAACACAAAAATTAAATATTAATTACGTAATATCTAATTTTAATCTTTTTAATTTGTTATTTTATTTAAGTGTTCACTTAGTTTTTACTTTATTAGATTATATGTATCTATTAACGTAAAATAAGGTCTAATTACGTGGTACTCCCCACGGACCACACCAGCAATATTAGTCTAGTTACGTGGTCCTCCACACGGACCACACCAACAATGTTAGTCTAATTACGTGGTGCTCCACACCAATAGTATTAACATAGAGTAAATTGTTTGTTACATTCACAACAACTTCATTTTATATGTTTGATTAATATAATTTCTTTTTGATATACATAAAAAATTATTTAATTATTAATATTAATATCATTATATTTTTGTTACTAACAAAGTAATTAAATATTAAATAAAAGTTAGACATATAATTTATGAATTAATTAAGTTATTTTATCTTAATCTGTTATTTAATATTTATTAACAAATATGAATAATAAAATAAATATATTTTATCAAAATAAATGATTAAAATATGAAAAAAATTGTACAACTTTATTTTAAACTATTATTTATTTACTAATATATATTTTAATTGTTAAAACTAATGTTATAATTTAGAGTTAAATATTTAATATTTCGTAAACAACTACTTTAAGATATTTTAGATTTAAATTATATTTATTAAATATGATAAATTTTTAAATATTTTATTTTAAAAATAATTTAATAATTAAATTGTATCAGTCATAATTTTTATTATTAATTAATACTAAAAATTAGTAATAGTGAGTTAGTCATAAAATCATATTTTCAAAAAAAAAAGAAAACCTAAAACTGGATTTATGATTTTCTTAACGTGTAAAAAAATGGTGCATTGTATGTGGAGCTATTGGAAACAACTTCTTTATCAAGTAGGGATAAAGCTGCATACTATAAGATCTTTTTAGACCCCGTGTTTCAATGAAACTTTCACTGGGTGTTGTTATTATTGTTTTTGTTTGTTAAGTTGTAAAAATAGAAAAAAAATTATGGAAGTCTTTAACATACTTCTTAAAAAGATAGTGTAAAGAAACTACCAATTCAAGTTTCATATGAAATGTAAGAAGCGAGAAATTCTTAGCTTGAACATTACAAACAACCAAAAGTTATTTTGAAGAGTAGATGGAAGCTTCATAACTTCATTCATGACTGCCTTGAAGATATTTAGTATGTTGTTTGGCCTTGAAGCAAACAAAGAAAAGAGTGGCATTTATCTGTCTGCGAGTTCCTCATGTCAGGCTCATTAGCTAAGCTTTTATTTTCGACTTCCAATCAACTATCTTGGCATACCTCCATCAATGTGTATTGGGTAGCTCAGATTACCTTCCCTCAAGCAGTCATTAAAATCATAGACAAAGTATTTATGGTTTGGGTGTAAAGAAATGAAGATTAAATGATTTGAGGTATGTTTACGTAAGTGTAAGGGAGATTTAAACGTGCTTCCTCTTCAAACCATAAGCATGGTGATGCTAACCAAAAGAATAAGGAGACTTTATAAGGACAACCATTCCTTATGGACTAAAGGCGACAGTTTTTGGAATTTCAAGCTTCCAAGTTCTACCTCTTTAACAATGAGATTTAAGATTAAAATCAAAGGAGAGAGTAAGGATGGAGTTTCAAAATGTGATTGGCAATAGTAAGGTCTCTTCCTAAGCTAACAATTGGTCACCATTTGGTCTATTGAAGAATGTAGACTCTTTATTCCCTCTCCAAAAACTCAATTCTAAAGAATTACATAGTGGTGACGATGATTGCACACAAAGAGTTGATAATGGACGCATTACCTTCTTCAAACTTTACTAACTACTTAGACCACATCTCTTTGAATAACACTATTGA
The DNA here is from genome assembly GCA_026284465.1 of Erythroxylum citrifolium. Lineage (NCBI taxonomy): Eukaryota > Viridiplantae > Streptophyta > Magnoliopsida > Malpighiales > Erythroxylaceae > Erythroxylum > Erythroxylum citrifolium. The sequence goes on along the minus strand of JANKOE010000206.1, from coordinate 22,530,353 downwards.
AGACAAGGTGATTTAGAAAAACTCAAGCTTTGGCAAATTTATCAACTCTTTATGCAAGGAAGTTCTATGGTGTGCGTTCCTTACTCTAAAATAGTGTGGTGCAATCACTTACTCTTGCATCCTTCACCCTATGGCTTGCAGTGAAAGGAAGACCCCCCACTATTGATAGAATAAATAAATTCATGGCAATTCTAAATTGGTGTGTTATATGTAAAGCTGCACAATAAACATATAAAACAATGATATTTTAGGGTAAACAAAAACTGTAGTATATTCTTCTCTCATACAGAGGCAATATATGTAGACATAATTACATTTTGGATATAATTATATTCTAAGAAAAACTATAAAAAAACTCTTATAATTACTTAATCAATCCCTAAAATATTTCTCCTATGTTTATCCCGTCTAACAGGCTCCTATAATTGCTCTTGTACATATAATCCACACTCCCCCTCAAGTTGGAGCATAAATATTCAATATGCCCAACTTGCCAATCATATTACGAAATGCCCTTTTTGAAACTGCCTTTGTAAGGGCATCAGCAAATTGATCTTTAGACTTGACATACAAAATTGAATTATCTTTTGATCTAACTTTTCCTTGATGAAATGTCTGTCAATTTCAACATGTTTGGTATGATCATGTTGTATAAGACTCTGTGCAATCTCAATAGCAACCTTATAATCATAATAAAAACTCATAGATTTTGTATGCTCAATCCTCAAATCTGATAGAAAATGCTTAATCCATAATAATTTACATATTCCATGAGTCATACCTCAAAACTCAGCTTCTGCATTTGACCTTGCAATAACCTTTTGTTTCTTGCTTTTCCAAGTTATAAGATTTCCTTCCACAAAATTAAAATAACCAAATGTAGATTTTCTAGTTATTTAATCACCTACCCAATCTGCATCCGTATATCCTTCAATGTTGGAAACACCATTCTTTGAGAAGAACAAACCTTTTCCTAGAGAGCCTTTCAAGTACTTCTTAATATACTATATCCATGTGTTCTTCACTCTGCTGATGCATAAATTGACTAACAATATTCATTGCATACGCCATATCTAGCCTAGTATTAGACAGATAAATTAACCTCCTAACTAATCGTTGATAGTGTCCTATATCTTCTGGAATTTGATTTGGGAAAATTTCAAGCTTATGATTCAGTTCTATAGGCATTTCAGCTGGTTTGCAAGCAAGCATTCCAATTTCGGTCAAGAGGTTAAGTGCATATTTTTTTTGTGAAAGAGAAATTCGTTAATTCTTCCTTATTACCTTGATAACTAGGAAATATTTAAGCTAACCTAGGTCATTCATTTCAAATTTAGTGGATAAGTGTTCTTGTAGAACTTCATTTTTTCACAATCATCTCCTATCAATACCATATCATCAACATACACAATTAACACTATTACTTTACCTCCTTTGTGTTTGATAAACAAGGTATGATTTGCACCACTTTGTTTACAACCAAAAGCTTTCATTGTTATCAAAAATCTTCCAAACCAGGCTCTAGGTGATTGCTTGAGCCCATACAATGATTTTTTCAACTTGCAAACTTTATTTCTATTTAATGAACCAAGCTTCACACCTAGTGGTAGCTCCATGTATAACCCTTCTTCTATAACCCTTTACTGCAATAGAGATAAGGATGTAGAATTTATTTTGCTTGGCTACTGGTTCAAAGGTCTCTTAGTAATCTACTCCATATTTTTTATGTATAACCCTTTTGTATCCAGCCTCGCTTTATATCAACCGATGGTCCCTTCAGTCTTAGATTTTAAGTATATACCCTTCTACACCCAATTGTTTTCTTTCCTTTTGATAATGAAATAAGGTCCCAAGTAGAGTTCCT
>JANKOE010000206.1:22219544-22230690 GCA_026284465.1 Erythroxylum citrifolium | reverse complement strand
GCGCTAAAGGGGATTGCCTTTAGGGCACTACTCTAACAATCTAACGGTACTGTACACGCACAAGTCGACTTACATGGCTACACAAGTCGACTTGTTAGTACCGAACTGGAATAAGGTGACTTATATCTCTATACAAGTCGACTTATCCCTACATTTACCACCTACTCAAAGTCATGACCACTATATTCCATTGATTCCTAATGCTACTCCTATAAATGTGCAATCATATCGTTATCCACATTATCAAAAATCAGAAATTGAAAAATAGGTGCAAGAATTACTCTCATCAGGACTAATCTGACCCAGCACTACTCCATTCTCCTCACCTGTCTTACTAGTATGTAAATGCAACGGCAATTGGTGTTTCTGTGTTGATTATCGCGCCCTCAATTCCATTACTGTCAAAGACAAATTTCCCATACCAGTCATAGACGAACTCATGGATGAACTTTTCGGAGCTCGGTATTTTTCAAATTTTGACTTGAAGGCTGGGTATCATCAGATACGCATTGATGAAGCTGACATTCATAAGACGGCCTTCCGTACTCATTAGGGACATTATGAGTTTGTTGTGATGCCTTCTGGCCTCACGAATGCGCCATCCACTTTTCAAAGCCTTATGAATGATGTGTTTCGTCCCTACCTCCGCCAATTTGTTCTTGTCTTCTTCGACGACATCCTTGTCTATTCCAAGACATAGGAAGATCATCTCCAGCATGTTCAAATTGTTCTGGAGATTCTAAACAAGAACCGACTTTTTCCAAAGGAGGAAAAGTGCGTATTTGGAGTTAAAGAAATTCAGTACTTGGGGCACGTCATTTCTGCAACCAGATCCAACAAAAATCCAAGCTGTCCGAGAATGGCCAACGCCCAAAATTGCTTGTGAAGTCCGAGGATTCTTGGGCCTTGCCGGGTACTACCGGAAATTTATCCGAGGATTTGGAGCTATCGTTGCCCCGCTTAATAAACAGATGGGCAAGGAGGGGTTTAAGTGGACAGATGAAACCGAAGCTGCCTTCCAACAACTTAAGGACGCTCTCACCCGTGCACCGGTCCTACGTCTACCTAACTTTAAACAGCCCTTTATTATTGAATGTGATGCTAATTGCTAGCGGTATTGGAATTGGAGCGATACTTATGCAAGGAAAACAACTGATTGCTTATTTCAGTTAAGGTCTCAAGGGTGCGTCATTGAAGCTCTCTACCTATGAGAAAGAGATGCTCACCATTGTGAAAGCTGTTCGTAAATGGCAACCGTACTTGTTGGGAAACTCTTTTGTGGTCCACACGGATCATAAGAGTTTGAAATTCCTCTTGGAACAGTGAATAGTCACGGAAGCACAGGCTAGATGGCTTCTAAAGTTACTTGGTTATGAATATAAAATCAAGTATAAGCAAGGAAGTTCAAACAATGATGTAGACGCACTATCCCGAAAGGCTGAAGTAACATTCATAGCCCTCTCTTGTCCACAAGAAGTATGGTAGGAGTTGCTGAAACATGAGTGCGAATAGGACCCATACTACCATCAATTTGGAACTAATACGAATGCTAAGAAGAAAGGAGTTTGGTTTCTACATGACAAGGTATTTCTTAAGCCAGATTCTTCCATTATTCCAATCATATTGTTTGAGTCATATGAAACTCCTACTAGGGGACATTTTAGATTCTACAAAACATTGGGTCGGATACGAGCTAATTTCACATGGGCTGGGATGAGGCAATCTATCCGCTCATACATCCGAGATTGTGATGCCTGCCAACGCAACAAGGCCGGCCATATGGCACCTGTCGGATTGCTGCAACCATTGCCCATACCGAACAAGATTTGGCGTGATATTTCTATGGACTTCATTGAGGGGCTGCCCACCTCACAAGGAAGTCAGATGATTATGGTCGTAGTCGACCGACTCTCCAAATATGCTCACTTCATTCCTCTGGCCCATCCATACACTGCCGTCACGGTTGCAAAAGCATTTGTGGCAAATATAATGCGACTTCATGGCATACCAGCTTCCATCGTCATCGACTGTCACCCTGTGTTTGTGAGCACCTTCTGGAAAACTTTGTTCAAACTTCAAGGAACTTGTGAAGCTTGAGTTATCACACGCAAAGCGACGGACAAACGGAAGTTGTCAATTGGACCTTGGAGCAGTACTTAAGATGCTTCGTCGGAGACCAACCAAGTAGTTGGAAAGATTGGCTTCCATGGGTAGAGTTCAGCTACAACACAGCCACCCATTCCACTACCAAATTGTCTCCATTCCAAGTCGTGTATGGAACTCCTCCGCCATTACTGTTAAGGTACGTGCCAGGTACAACAAGGGTAGATGCAGTAGACTCCTATTTACAGGATCATGATGCTATGTTGAGAGAGCTCAAACTCACTTTGCTTCAAGCACAAGTCCGAATGAAAATTTTAGCTGATCTTCATCGTCGGGATGTGGAGTTTAACGTGGGTGACTACGTATATCTTAAACTGCAACCATATCGATAAACTTCTGTTGCATTCCGATCTTCCCTGAAGCTATCACCAAGTTTTTATGGCCCATTCCGTATTTTGGCTCGCATGGGACCAGTGGCTTATAAATTGGAGCTTCCTCAAGGTTTACACATACATAACGTTATTCACGTAAGTCAGCTCAAGAAGCACCTTGGAGTTATATCTACAGCTTCTCTACAGTTGCCAACATCCTCTTCTGAGTCTTCTGTTACTCCAACACCTGTAGTTGTCCTCAATCAACGCACTGTCCAGAAAGAGAAATACAGAGCTTGGGAAGAAGTCCTCATTAAGTGGCAGGGTGTACCTCTAGAAGATGCGACTTGGGAAGACTTAAGGCACTTTAAGAAGACTTATCAAACTTTCTTTTCCCATGAGGACAAGGGAATTTTAAAGGAGGGGACAACTGATAAGGATGCATGGAGTCATACGTAAGAAGGTAATTGATAGGGATGCATGGATGCATGGAGTCATGCGTGAGAAGGTAGAAGGCTAGAGTTGTTTATGGAGCATGAAAAGGGATGAACGTCGTCTCTGAATACATGGTCTCTGGATACCTTAGGAAGTGGTCTTCATTGTTTTCTTTTTTATTTCGTTGTTAGTTGCCAATAAGAGAGGAGTTTTGTTTCCTCCAGGAGTTTGTCGTGGCTTAGTGGCCTTATTTAAAGATATTTTGTTATTTAGTTGTTTAGGAAATCTACTATAAATAGGATTGCAATTCAACCAAAGAGGGGAATGAAAAATATCACAGATTAGTTCAACCTCCCTACTGAATTCTCTTCCTCATTTGTCTTTTAATTCTCGAGCACTTAATCTTGTCTTAAAGAAACACTATCACTCTCTGGCTTCCAAACATAATAAGAAACTATTTAGTCATTTTTATGAACCATTTTTTATTGAAAATTGGACAAGTTGCTTATCACCTCACCCTCTCCTAAAGTTAAAATTCATCATGTCATCCATATTTCTTGTTTGAAGAAACTTTTCGGTATAAGCAACACAGCACCAACCTTACCAACATTTTATAAAGGTATTGTACCACCTACACCTAAAGCGTATTGGATTTTAGAATTTTAGTTGGCAAACAAATTCTAGTCCATTGGGATGGTCTTTCACTAATCGAAGATTCTTGCGAACTAGTTTAAGTTATTTTTTAGTGTCATCCCTCTTTCACGCCTAAGGTCGAGCGCTTTTTGAAGGGGGAGAGTAATGTTGCAGATCAGTAATAACAAACATTACAACTCGAGAAAAGGGAGTTTGTTCAGATAGTTCCTTTTGACCAAGTCTACAAGAGATTCACACATAAAAAATAGACAAGTTTATTTTTAAATTTGAATTAGAATTACAACGGTTTCTATTTTTTGGTTAAGACTTTATAGCTTTTACCAGAAGTTGTTAAGAGATATTAAGGCTGTCAAGAGGAATTTATTTAAGTTTTTCGAAGTTGGAAATAAAGTAAGAATAATTTTATAATTCCCTTTTTAAGAAATCGAAGGGCTTTCTTTGTCCTATAATCAGAAATCGGTTCGGGACCTATAACACGTATCTTGCCATAACGGAGGCACCAATTCACAGATATTTAGCATGGAAGCAATCGTAACAGGGCCAATAGAGAAGCCCAGCTGGAATCATGCCTTAATTCTTCGCAAATAACGTATCTTCCCCAAATTCTCATGTGTTTGGTCTGATGTCATCCATTTTCAACTGGTTCTTCTTCCCGTGTAGTACATTTCCACTGAATTGTAGGCAAGTGAACGTGGCCAACTTTCCAAGAGTTATTGCGTTCCTTGCAAATAATAACATTACAAACACATTCACATTTTGTAGCAAAGAAAAGTTTTGAACATATATCTAAAGTTGGGAAAGGAATTAGGTTCTCCGTTAGTGCCACAAAAGAAGGAAAGCTATTTGGTGTAAAATCCAAGCCGACACCAAGAAGTCCACTTAGGAAATGCAACCATAATTTTTCTCTGTTCACTCTTTTTTACTTTCAACATCTCCATAATTTGTCTCTTTACGCGGAAAAGAAGAGCTTTTTCCACAGTTCAAGGATATGACTTCCCTTTGTTTTGATGCGGCCACATTCACACGCATCTCCTACTAGTAAATGCACATACCCACCACCAAAAGAAAAGAAAATGGCCGGGACCTTTGATTAGAAATAGTTGCAACTTTAGTGGTTGTAACCATTTATAAAGTGATGTCCTGGTGGGGGCAATAGACACACCACAGGGCATATGCGTACCAAATATGCCAGGAAAGAAAGATACAAAGTGGTCAGATGCTTCCACAATTATAATGTGGGGAGGGTGCAAATATGGTGGGTGGATTTTGCTTCAAGTCTTTTTCAACCCTAAATTATTTAGGGCTTTAGTGATTTCTTTGGTGGGGTATTTGGTCCCTCCTGTTGTTTCACTCCGTTTAAATAATCAAATTGGTGTCTTTGTCGATCAGTACAGGAATAGAGCACCCACTTTTGGAAGACAATTACCTTTAGCATCTGCCTTTTCTGTTTCTATCAGTACACGTAAGCCTTCTTAAATACAGACAAAGAACCGAAAAAGGTTGATTAAGATCAGTGTTTAGAATTCGAGGGATCAGTAATTCTTTAAGAAATGAAAATATGGAAATCCCCGAGTAAAAATGTATCGTATATTAGAGAAGAGAGCCATAAAGGTGGAAGCGAACTACCTATGCTATGCACATGGGAAACAAGAGGAAGAGAAAAATGAAAGAGTGAATTCATAAATCATAACTCAAACAACTCATCACCCTTCAAGCGACAAGCATGTTGTGTGACGATCCTGATTAGGCAGAATTCAATCTCATACTGATGAATAACATCGCTGGAGGCCCCTCTTCTTTTCAAGTAGTGTACGACTAATGCTTAAACCTCAGGAGTCGCAACCCGTCACCACTAAAATGATACCCACCTTCCTTTATTATTCTCAATGATCTTAGTCCCTCAGTGGACAGACCAACACAGTAGCTAACTAATGAGCAATTTCGTTTGAGATTTGACTTCTATTATTGAGGTTTATAACGTTAACATTCCCACTATAAATATCTCGTTCTGGCACTCAATAAAGCAGCGAAATTATTGGTGGTAGTGGTACTCAAAGCTTTGGTGAATATAACGCCACGAACTTAGCAAAACGAACTAATTAAATGTACTTTTAAGGAGAGAACCAGCTGCAACTACTTTTTAAAATCTTGGAATTTTGTAACGCAATCTTTTTCTGTTAAAATTGTATTTGAGGTTAGCTTTAATTTATTTTTAATTATCTAATTAGATAATATATATTTATAAATCAAAATTAATTTATAGCAACATATCCTAACTATTCAAATATTAAAAATTTAGTTTTGACTAATCTTTTTCTTACATGATCTTTTTGTTTAACTTAACTTTTTTCATATAATGTTTTAATCAGATGGGTGTAAAATTAATTTATATTCTATGAATAGAAGCATATTATTTCTCCATTATTGGTAACTTATTACTTTAATAATATTTCCAAATTGTCATTTTATAGTAACTTATTGTCTTAATAATATTTTCAATTTGTCATTTTATCTTGGCCAATAATTTATCAAATTAATACTAATCGAGAATATTAAAACATTCTTCCTAAACAATTTTAAAGTGATGAATTATATATTAGTTTTTCAACTACCTCCATATAGTTTATATTATATCCATTGACTACCAAACAAGTTACCGTTAGCTAGGATAGGTTATAAATAGTATTAACATATAACAATCCATATATGAGTTACTTAGATTTCAAGGAAAATGATCACTCCTATTTATTTTCATTTTTCTTCTATTTTTGTTTTCAAATTTAGTAAAATGAAATTTTTGTTTGAAGTTTTGGTTTTTGTTTTTAGTTTTCAAAATTTATGAAAACTACAAAAAGTTATTTTTTTATTTTTTTTGTTTTTGTTTTCTCATAATCTGATTTACTATGAACTAAAAATGTATTATTTAATTATTTAATATATTAATTATTAAAAATTATGAATAATTTAATTTAATTTAATAATTAATTAATTAATTATAATTTAATTTTATAATAAAATTAAATAGACATAATGTTTATTATTAATAAATATAATCAAATTAAAAATATCTTCAAAATAGATAATTTCAAATAAAATTTTGAAAATAATTTATCTTTAAGTTTTATATAATATGTAATTATTATCAGTAATAAAAATATAACCATATTCACATTAACAATCAAATATATTTTTGTTTTTATTTAAAAGACTTTTGGGTTATTAATGTCAATATAATTATATTTTCATTACTGATAGAAGAACAGAAATTAAAAAACCTGTTTGATTGTTAATGTCAATATAATTATATTTTTATTACTGATAGAAGAACATAAACTAAAAACTAAAAACTAAAACTAAAAATAAAAATTGCAACAAAAAAATAGAAGTAAAACCAAATGGTCACTTTTATAATTATTATAATAAGCATTTCCATGGATATACAAATAATGCTTTATACAAACTTCTCATATTGGTCAAGTTTAGTAAAATTATTCTCTAATAAATACTTATATATTTGTTTAAGTATTTTCGTAATTTAGTCCAAAAGATCATCATTTCTTACATAATAAAAAAATCGTGCACTAATTTTTCTACTTTATTATTATCTAGTCTTAATGGAATAATAACTAAGAACAATTTAAGAATAATACATGAATACAGTATAGATCTCATAATTATAATCTCACTGTAATTTTATTTATAAAAATATTTATTTTATGAACTTTATCTTATGCAATAGTTAATTAAATAAATATATATAAGATAAATGATGTCATTATTTAACTACACCATAAATATATAACCAATGAATTTATTGTAGGGCATAATCCAATACTCACATAAATTAAATCATCCCCAAATCTGCTCGATCAAACTTCATTCTTGGTGATCCGTCGATGCATGTCAAAGGAAAAGGCATACATATTCTATATTTAACATCTTTGAAGTAACATATGTGGTAACACTGTGAAGTTGTTCACGTCACATTTCTTCTCTTCTTGTTACTTTTGTTTCGTATATTCTTATTATACTGACAAAACGACTTTTAATCATAACTAAGTGAAAAAGTTCATAGTAATTAAATGGATATTTGTAGACCTAGTAATTTGCTTTTACGATCCAGTGGGATTACTCATTACACATACGTGGAGAGTGGTGAAGTTGCTAACAAGAAATTAAAAGCTCAAAGACCTGAGCGGCACTTCTTTTGAGTCCAAATATGTGAGTCAAATTAAGTCACCTACGAGCCTATCGGGATAATTTGATGTTTTGGATATAGATGACCCCTCTAACAATAATAAAGATATTAACTCTAAGGCGCAGGTAAGTTGGTAAGGGGCTCTCTTAATTTAAGTGAGGTTATGAGTTTAAATCGCTCTCATATATGCAGTCATTTAAAACTTGGGGCCAGAACTTTGCTTCCTGCAAAAGAACTATGTTCAAACATTAATAAAGACAGTGGTGGATGTTCACTACCTTCGTTAAAAGGATAGTGATAATGACAATTGAGAATATTGTCCTATATGTAATCTTTTAATTCAATTACTTTAGAACAACACTACACCTTTTATATATAAGAGATGAGTATCATAAGAAAGGTAAGCACTCTTTACCATATTGATACTTATAATCACATTATCCTCTATTCTCTGTTGATATGAATGTCGAAATAAACACATTGAGGGAAACTCTGACATTCTGACTATTTCTTGTAGATCAGTGCGCAAAAGAGGGAGTACGTTAACTTCAAATTTTGGATGTAACATATAATTTACAGTGGTATCATTTGATATTGTTTGTGGGAAGCGCACAAAGCTTCACCTCGCCCATCCGAATTATTCTTTTCCTGACCTGAGAGTTTTGGCAAAAGAAATTGAACTCTTGAGGAAGCAACCAATATACGATTGGAGGAAATACCATGCCTGCTACAGAAGGAAGCAATCCAGTTATTGATCCCATTAGAACCACTAACATATCAAACTAAACCTCGTCACCGAGTTGTCGCAACAGCAAGTCAATTTACTAATGCAAGAAAGGCAACATGTGCACACTTCTCAGCCACTTTACGAGGGCACCCTTTCGACATCACTCTCGACTCACCCAATATATCATACCTAGGAGAAATCTCATAGCTGATAGTCCATTAATACCTGACATTCTATTGGAACAGCTACTAGCATATTCAAAATATTGACATTGGATACTTACAATGGGATACAAGACCCCATCGATCATATCCACAACTATGAATTGCACACAACATCCAACACAATTAAGTGTAAAACTTTTTCTTCGAGTTATGACAGTTTATGTCCTATAGTCAGTCAATTATTTGTAGTTTAGTGACAATATAATTAATAAAGGTGTTTTTTATCTTTATGTATTAATTACATTTGATGTTTTATTATTAAAGATAAAATTCTTGGAATAATTAATGTGTAATTGAAATTATAATGAGATCATAATTGTAAGATTCAATTTATACATTTTGTATTGTTCCTAAATGTTCCTACTTGTAGTTCATCAAGACGAGATATTACTGAAACGGTAAAATTAGCACACATTATGTTTTTTTTATAAAAAAAGTAATTAATCTCATAAATTAAAGTATGAAGATACATAAATGATGTGTGGGTGATTATTAGAAAATACATCACTGAACTGACCCGACTATGAGAATCTCAAATGCGTCTGTGGATTTTCTCATAATGATGGTTGTATAATTGATCATTAGATTTGAGGTTACCAAGGTATCTCATGTTGGAATTACTATGTTTTGATATTACTTATGAATTTTCTAGGATAATTTAGTCAGTAGTACTTGGATGTAATATGAATCATATGGAGATAGTTGAGTGACTCAATAAAGAATTCATCATTCTAAAGTAATTAAAGAAAATCTTCCAATGTTCTTGATTAGTAATGATTTATAGAATTCTCTTACTAGAGTGAATTGACATTTAAAAAGACATTTTTAAATATCAATTATAAATCAATTACTAATTAACAAGAACGAACATGATTGGATCAAAAGATTAGATATGATATTTATACTCTGTCCAATTGAAATATTGGTTGACAAAAGGATTAAATTATACATCATAACTATGCATGAATAGATTAAGTCAAACCACTTTGACATTCTAGATATTTGGTTGGTCATGACATGTTACTAGACGTCAATCTTGATCTATAATTATAAATTATTTAATTGAAGAACTAAAGATAAATTAAAAGGAGTTTTAGTTTATCTAATTCTAATTATGAATTAGAATTATAATTTATAATCATTGCCAATATATTAAAAACCTAATGAGTCACACATCAAAAAGCAATTTGTGAAAGAAAAATTAATTTAATTAAGTTGTACTAATTATAAAGTTTGATAAACTTTAGGGATCAAATATGAGATATTTTATTTTATTAATATTAAATTAATTAGAATTAGAATTTGATTATAATTATAATTATAATTATAATTAAAGAATTTAATTTTAACAAAAATTAAAAATCCTAATGATTTTTCTATTAATAGGAAGAACGTTCAGAAGCTAACACTTTTGTTCTTCCTCTCAAAAGAGTCTTGAGAAATTGTTATATAGATACTATTAGAGATTGTACGTTTGAACAGCTCGAAGTTGACAAATCAGGAAAAGTTTCAAAAGATTTTCAACAGGAACACAAACAAAGTACAATTTCTTATTATTCGTATTTTTGTTTTATTCAAATTAATCAATTATCAGAATCCACTCGAAATCCGTAAAAAGTTTTGGTATTCGCTGCGCTCGTGATTCGATCACGGTTGGATTCCATCAACAACATCTTCACGGTATCAAAGTTTACAATTATCCATAATAGCTTCTTTCTGTTAGTTTAGTAACATATTTATATCTCACTTTGTGACTACAAATTTGGCATGCATGATCTTCATAATGCAAAGGAGCAATGAAAGCGTCAGTGATTATTTACAACAATTTAGTTTAGAAGTTACCCAGATTCCTAATTTAGACATCACAGTAGCAGTCGCAACCTTTGCAAATAGCCTTAGACCTAGCCAACCATTATGGATTTTGAAGTGAAAGAAAAGACCCCACAATTTTAAAGAAGTCCACGTAAAGGCACAAAAATACCAAGACCTGAAGGATGTGGATCTTAATATCATATGTATGCTAATAGGGCATAGAAGGATGAAGACAAGAGAAAGTAGGGGGTCTCCCCTCTATCGATGAAGCTAAATGGAAGAAGTCGAGATGAGAACTAAAGGAGGAAAATTACAAAGTAAAGATGGGGAAGATATAGAGAAGTGAAGGAAAAAGACATTTTATTGATACTACTCTACTTTAATCATATACATGTACATATATATACAGATTTACAAATGAGTTAGTTCCTATATACATGGTGTCGGACCCCGAACCTGAGGCCCGACTGGCCCGGGCGGCGAGCCCTGGCTGATGGCCCGCACCCGGTGCCGCTCGCTGGCTGATAACTGAAGCTGATTACCTAACACTGGCTATTAACTCACTTTGGTGGTGAGCATATACTGACTGACACATTTGTCCCTGACTGCTCTTGATAATTTC
>JANKOE010000206.1:22124095-22135583 GCA_026284465.1 Erythroxylum citrifolium | reverse complement strand
CAAAAGAGATGAATTAAGATGAAAATGATGATGAAGAGTGCTAGAAAATGTACAGATGCAGTGTTTTCACTGAACATGTATCTGTATTTTAGCCATAACTTGATCTATAGGCATTCAAATGTAATGATTTTAAGTTAAGATTAAACAAAAGACATATGGTTGTATTTTTCATGAAGAAATCGAAATTGAATTCTGTCTCTAAGAGTTTCAAATTTTGGCTTAAAGTTGAGCTTTTGGATTCTGTCATGGTTTGGGTATAGTCTGTAGTTGTTTTAGTATAACTTATAGAATAATGAACCAAATTGCACGAAATTAGTGTCATTAGAAACGTAAGACATAAATGAACAATTGTTCATAAGAGTATTTTGCCTAAATCCTTCATATTCCTTATCAAAATGATCATGAAAAATTGACCCGAAAGTTTGTTTTGAGAAGAAGAGACTCTACAGTGCGTGAATTTGGAGAAAAAAAGAGGGATTGCACGATCATGCAAAAGCACGATCGTGACATTTTGGAGAAGTATGGAAAAGCACGATCGTTACCGAAATGGACTGATGTGAACAACTCTTTTAGCTATAACTTTTTCTCCCGACCTCCAAATAACATGGGATTTAAACCATTAGACTTGAGACACATTGCTCTATATCTCCAATAAAAATTATAGCCATCTAAAATCATTTGGGAGAGATTAAGTGAAAATTTGGGACGAAAATGATGAGGAGTTCTGGAAAATTTATGAATGGAGTATTTTCATTAAACATGCTTTGTTATTTTGACAATATCTTGTTCTGTAGTTATCCAAATGGAATAATTTTTAATTTGTAGTAAACTAGAGACATAGGGATACAAATTGTCTGAAGAGATCGACTTTTTAGTTCTGTGTCTAGAATTCCAGATTTTGAATTAAAATTTAGTATAGGATATTAATTTAGTTTATGAACAGTTTAAAATATTTGGAGTATAACTTTTGGATTAATAAACCAAATTGAATGATATTAGTATCATTGGAAACTTAAACGATAGTACAACAATTTTCTAGAAGAGAGTATTGTCAAATTACTTCATTTGCATTGTCTAATTGGTCATGGAAAATATACCCAAAAGTGTGTTTCAGGAAAAATTTGAATTGACCAAATGAATTAAGAATTTTGATTTTTATGATTTTATTGAGGTATAAACCTAAGTACAAATTATACTTAGGTGAGTTTTGATAACTGCTTGATTATGTGACGAGAATAATAAAAAAATACTCGGGATTGTCATTAAGCATGCATTATACATTACACGCATATATATTTGTAAAACTGAATGTTATGTGATTGTGCAATTATTAATATGTTTGCAACGTGCGTATTGCATAATGTTGATGTACAGGATAAGCATCCACATTCAGACGTTTCCAGATCTTAGAAGCAATTGCTAATCTGGAGCGTACTATGAGTCGACCTAGATGGTCTCATTCATTGTTTGTTATGTTTTAAATTTCTGCTTTGAATTGCTATTGAAATGAAATATGATTGTTCTAATTCCGGACATTGAATGTCTAAGGAGTTTGATAAATGCATGAATAATAATAGAAGTGATCCTTGTATGTTAATTTGACGAAATATGTGATACACAAATTGATTGTTAAATGCCAGACCGAGTTTTGAAGAAAAATGTGAATATGCATATAAATGAAAAAGTGATTTTCAACTTTAATGATGAATGTCGAACTAAGGTCCGATGATATCTGTAAAGTGAAATAAAGTAACTGATTGAAAAGATGTAAATGTGATGCATTTCATTTTATGAATGCATGAAAGATAAAGGTTGTTATGATCAGAGTAGCCACCGAAAAAAAGCTTAATGCTCAGATGTGAAAAAGAGCTTAAAGCTCAAATTATGAAAAAGAGCTTAAGCTCAGAAAGTGTATAAGAGCCAAAGACTCACTATATAAAATGGGCCTAGTATCTCCAACGGATACGGGATAGTTATTAATAAGCCTGATATTCACAATGGATACGGGACAGTTATAAGCACTCGGTTACAACAATAACAAATTGAAAGTGAGTCTCATAAGCATTACATATGCATTTGATGTGTATGTTTTGAATAGTTTGATTGATTTTCTGAACGTGAGATATGTTTCAAGCGAATGTGAAATATATGTGACTCAATAGGATTATTAATGAAATGATGTGAATTATGTGAATTGTATGTGTTATGTGATGAGTAAGCCATCAAGGATGGTCACTCACTGAGTTCGCAAAATTTACCCAAAATTTACAATATTTTTCAGGCTCAGAAGAGTTACCTCGTTAGGCAAACATGGGTATAACCACTACATTCAAGTAAGAGGTAGAGGTCATGATCAATTCGCGTCTGCATTCTATTTCTTTATTTTTGTACCGATTGAGTTTTCCGCAATTACTGTATCTTGTGTATTTGAATATTTCTGTTGTGTATAACTTTCCAATTGGAAATAGTTTGCAAAAGATATTCATCAAAGTATAATAATAATTGTGATTTCGAGTTTTATGAAATAAAAGTATGGGCCCGAATTTGATTATAAATTTTCGCATATATGTGTGTAATAAAAAAATCTGTACAAAGGTTTGTCTGATTGACTGCGACTAGCACGTCACTTTTGCTAGATTCGTGCTCGGATATCACTTAGGATGTCGAGTACGTGTTTTGGGAGAGTGGGTTGCTACACATTGGGCCTTAATTCGATTTGGGCTTTGGGGTTTGAGTTTTAGGGTTTTACTATATATATGGATATATAGTATGACTAGAAGACAGAAGAATATCATCTTTCTCATCTGCTTAAAAACGCTAAAGGAGATGTCCTCTACTAGAAATAGAGAGAGAGAGAAAGAGAGGCCTTCGAAAGTGATGCTAGCACATCAGAATGAGTTGTTCAGTCTCATAAGAGTGTGGATATTGGTCAAGGCGCCGCACTTGACATGCTCTTCCCGACACTACCAGTTTCCCTGCTATTTCTGCTGCAAAAAAGTATAACCTAATCTGGATTGGGTTTCATTATTCATATGGGTCTTGTTGTTTCAGATTCGCAAAGGTGATAAATGTTTTTACTGTTGACAGTTCGAAAATATCAACAACTTTAACTCAAATAAACTTTATAATTGAACATAAGCATAACCATTTAAGAAAATACAGGGTTTGCAAGTTTTGAAGAACAATCCCAATGTAAATGGTAAAAGTAGTGGCAAATTTGAGTGCACAAGGTTCTCCGCTTTGCAAGAGTCGGTAAAAGAATATCAATTATACATGACTTTCTCTTTGTATTTTACAAAGAGGTTATTTCTGTAATTGGAAGTCACAGAGGAATAACCTTATCAGTTACTTTTCACCCTCAAATGATAAAAGTAGTAGCTTGCATATATTATTTATATTAGTTTCTTTTCTATTGATGACATTTTATACGTGGACAAGTCAACGTTGCTTCTGTTTCTGTTTTTTAACCAAAAAATATCTTTTGACGGTGTTTAGTAGAGAGAAGAAAACTACATGATCTTTCAACCAAACAAATCTGCTGGTTATGGAGTGGTGTTATATGATAAAGAGTGAAGGAATTTTTACTGTTATATCCACCAGATTGTCAGTGCTAATCTTTTCCTATTGCAATATAGTAACTCTAGTTTGACATAAAAGAGAGAAAGTAGATCTTGCCTCAATCACCGGATTAAAGTGTGACAACAAAATATATAATTAGAAATTGCTCAAGGGCCATAGATTCGTTCTCATAATAGCATCTTTAATATTAAATTACTGAGAAAATCATTATCAACAATAACCTTCTAAATTTTGGAAATAACTATTTCTCCTTTCATTTCATCACTGGTTCTGCTTACTCTTGCTCCATCCCACTTTTTCTTTTCTTCAATTTGTAAAATACTGATTGAAGGGACTGTTTACATGTGCTCCAATTGCAATTAGGGAGAGTTTCTTTTTCATGTTTGTTTATATTATCTCGGGGACGAGAGCGACTCAACTTGGGACTTTCCTTGTGGACCCCTCATTCTTATGAAAAGTCGGTACTCATCGAATGTCATGGGCGAATACAGAGCAGGTCTCTCAGGTGACACCAGCTCTTCAATTGGCTTTATTGGTATGTCAGGCTTCGGATTGTAGAAAAAGGCCAGCGACACCCTCTCCTCCGCCGAGTTCACCATCACTCGATGCTCTACACTCTTGTAAATTGCATTGCTTAGTACCTACCAAAGTAGTTAGTCCACAAAGAAGTGAGAAAAATGGTTCTAAACAATAATTTGGATTAAAAATCAAGGTAGCTGGATTGAAACGTTGTTTCATTCAACGGTTACACCACATATCAATATTACATCATCTAGTTTACCCATCACCTGAATTGTAATGGGGTTTGGAAAGAAGACCAGAAACACATGAAGATAACTAAAGTTTACATGTTTAAAGTGAAAGTTGACAAGTCAAAAGCACACTACGAACACTCGGTCTGTTCTGACGTATATTCAGCATGTTCAAAACGTGTCGTTAACTATTAAATAATTAAATACGGGGCAAATAATTTACGAAGACCAACAGCGACGTGACAAGACAAACAGCACGTGTTTAAAGGGAAGGTCCTCCATTTGGGTAAGAATCAAAATACTTATCCCACAACGAATGCCAACTTTTCCTATTTGAATATTATGGCCTAGCGCGACTAAAAACAGTGCACTTTCACCCGATCAACGCAGGAAACATTAAAAAGCTAAAGTTTATCAGCAAATTGACTTCAACTCATTATTTACTATATTATAGTCGCAACGCAACAATAAAAGCCCTTGATGCTAAAAATAGAAAAGGAAAAGGGTTGTCTACTGGGGACTTGGTTCCAAGTTCATAACTGAAATTTGGACTTCCATTTTCCCCGCCCCAAACAAATTGGCTAAAATGGTTATCTTCCTTGATGACTTTTCAACATTAAATATGCCCTTACTAGTTATCACCCATCAGAAAATGTCCCCTCCATGTGCATACCTTGAGATTCATATACCTCCAACGAACATATTTCCCATTCATAGACTAGCCCCGAGACAGAGAGAACGAGTTACCTGGATTTGATCTCCAATATTGACGATAAAAGCATGTGTAGCTGGTTTCACGGTGATCCAGTTATCACCTTTACGAACTTGAAGACCCTTCACGTGATCGTCTGGCAAGAGAACGGTCAAGCCACCAGGATCGGAATGTGACGAAAGACCAAGCGTCAGGTCAGGTTGTGGGCACTTGGGATAAAAATTCACTCTTAGACATGACCCGATACTCTCACCCCCAAAACCATTCTGAAGCCGGTCCTCTGGTAATCCAAGGTTTATTGATAAAACCTTCATCAATCTCCCACATAGCTCCACGACTTGCTTCCCATATTCATCAGTCACTATCCTACAGATCAATCATAAATGAGCACCAAACTAATGTAGTAAAATTTTTCGTGTGAAGAAAGAGGCATAAGATTAATGTTTGGTCAATTAGGTGATTTCAAACATTCGGTTGATAAGCAACTACAAAAGGGTAGCTGTAAGTGGCCGGCAAAAGGCTTTGCACTTAGGATATCAATAGTAGGTACGATGATATCTACAAAACATTATGTCATCAATCAGACCTTTTGAATTAATAAAGCATTCGAACCTTAAACAAAAGGCAACCCTTTTTAGAAAACAATGCAAAGAAATGAAAGCTGACAATTCGAACCTTAAACAAAAGGCAACCCTTTTTAGAAATGAAAGCTGACAAAGAAGTTAATCAAAATAATTACCTGCAATCAGCCGGAAGAGCAGGCCATTTGTTATAGTCCTTCAGTGAACAAGGAAGATAGTGAAGGTAGTAGTAATCACTCCAGTCAAGAATGGCACCTTTTTCCACACCTAACCTACTACCATACCCCTCGTAGGTCTTCGGCGAGTTTGCATACGACTGCTTAGCCTCCATTGGCAAATGAAAGAATTCACGCCACACCTCACGAGCACGATCCATGAGTTGCGGGCTAACTCCATGGTTAAGAACTTGGAAGAAACCCCATTCTTTACAAGCCACATAAACTTGGCGGATTATATTGTCACGAAGTTTCTCATCGTCCCCGAATAATCCTCCAATATCAATAATAGGTATGTTATGCTCAACCAAGCCAGAATTCGTCGAAGGCCTTTCGAGAGGCCGCTTCACATATCGGTCTGGAATTACAGATAGACCACTATCGGACAAGGATTGCACACGAACTATTGGCTCGGGCCATTCTTGGAGTTTGTTCATGTTGGTAGCTATATCGTTGGAAGTAACATGAAATATTACAACAAAACAAATCCAAAATAATGAAAAGAAGTCCCTAGCTTTCTTCCAGAGAGAGCGACAAAGAGAGTGTAAGGGGTTGAGTAGCGAATAGCGATAGCTAAAAGGGTGAGAGAGGAAGTGTAACAGAGAGAAAATGACGAGAATGGGAACGTAAAAGGAATTGGGATTTGGCTAAATAATGCGATGGTGGAAGGTGACTCTTGCTAGTGCTAACCTAAATATGTGTGCTGAGTCCTGTACTATGTGGTCATGGCGATTTTGTTGGACCAAATTCTCTCTTACATAACTTAGTTTCTACATTATTTTATTAAATCTCATCCTTAAGCTTGTCCATATGTTTAATAGGCTCCTCCACATAATATGTAGAAAAAATTAATCAGAAGACGATTGGATCACCGTTTATGGTCATTTTGTGGGCGTAGTTGCCAGGTTGACAATTCTTCCTGTACATAAAATTAAGGGAGTTTTTGGTTGATAACTTTGAAAAGTGTTAATAGGTAAGGAATAAAAAATATTATTATAGTAATATTCTAATTCTGAAAAATCATCCGTACCTTTTATTTAGTAGAGGAATAAAACTTATTTATTAGCAGTGATTCTTTTTTTAAATTTTTTTAAATACTAATTAATTAAATACAATATAATTAATTAATTAATTAAAATATAAATAAATACAATACAATTAATTAAAATATTATATTATTAATTAATTACATTATAATTAATTAAAATATTTGTAATTAAAATATTATTAATTAATTATAAATAAATAAATAAATATAATAAATTAATTAAAATATAATAAATTTTATTTTTTAATATTTTTTACAAACCAATTATATCAATAATTAATAATGATAATCATTCTTTTCAATTAAGCAAATTATCGTAATTATAACCATAATATCATTCTTAATCGTATTACCGTTCACATGTGCATTATCTTCTCTTAAAATGAACTATCAGTTTAGTACCGCAGAAACTAAAAGTGTAGACATGTCAAGTCAGCAGTCAATATTATACACCTATCGTACATCGATTGTATTTATTCCCATTTGGGCACCTGGACAAATGTTATTTTGGCGCATGATCACCACACAATTCCATATTTGCCTCACAGACACTATATCGTTCCAATATGCAGCACAGCAGTAACAGCCCCCCCCTTTGAAATCCTCGATTTAACTATATATGGTCAAACTTAAGATTGCTTCATTTCCTTTGCAAAATTACAATATATGTTTACATATGTAATCTAGAAATTATATATATATATAAAATGATGTATGATGTCAACATAAGGTATAAGTTATACAACTAAAATAAGTTGCAACCTTGATTCATCATATATATATGAATCAAGTCACCGTTACCGTTTATGTAAAATAAATTGTGCAAAACATTAAATGGTGTATGCTCTTCATAAGTTATCTTATATGAAAATTTCTTTTTCCTAAGTGTATGGAAGTGATTTTATATTATCTATTGTCAGAGTCAAATCTGTAAATAACAAAATTCTCGAAGTGGATCATTTAAATAATGATTAGAAAACGTGTCCCTTACAACTACTCCCACTAATTTCCCCTTTTCTTTCGTGGCATGGGTGAATTTGGTCACCCCAAATCCTCACACAAGTGGATGGCTTAGATCCACTTGGACATGGTTGGTGTTGGGTTATTTAGACAGGGGATCTCCTCTCGAATTTGGTAGCATTGGTATGGAGTTTGAAACAGCTAATCGGATGGCGAGTACTAGCACTCCGTACTAACCCATCCAGCACGCACGTGCAATAATTATACTACGTGCATCGGCTGTCGACGGAAGTGAAAAGGCTCTTACATTTTAGCGGTGAGATTAGAAACGCATGACCTTTTTTTTTTTTTTTGGGCTACAAGAGGAGTAAACATAACTAAACAAACAAAAGAGGCCGAAACTCGCAGAGGCCTCGTCGATATAAGGCGCCATGCTAGTCATGGCGAAGTTGTTCTTGGATAAGCGCCGGGGGGGTCCTGCAATAGATGGAGTCTCAGGGGAAACGCTACTGCGAGAGAAGCCAGCTGGTCTGCACACTAATTACCTTCTCGGTACACATGCTGAAAAAAAATGTCCTAGTTGCGTTGCAGAAGGCGTCGGGTACCTACTACCAATAAATAGTCATTGGTAAAAGTCATCCGGGAAGAAGACAGGACGTTAATAAGCTCAAGGGAATTAATTGGCCTGTGTAAGACATTATAGATCTATCCTCAACTCTTATGTTGCGACCATCCTCAACTTTCTCGTTTCAGATCTATATCCACTTGAAACATTTTCCTCCTAAAATTAACCATAATCGTTATCACGTCTCAGACCAGGAAATTTTCATTCTGAAGTCTAATTTTCAGGCAAATTTAACTTCTAATCGTTCCTTGAACTTAAATACAACGAAAAGTTGAAGGACAATTTTATTCTTGACAATTCGCTTGACAGTACTCTACATGTATTATTATTAAACATCGCGGTCTGCGTGTCTTGTAAATTTTCCATATACTGAAACTATGCAAACTCAACAGCAGCATAGAGGAGGCTCTGACTCGCAGGTAGTTTATTATTAACATCAAACACAGGAAGAGATGGCTAGATAAAGAAGGACCCACACATGTATAGACCTACATATAATTAACGATCTCAACACCAATTAATCGGAAGTTGAATTTGGACTAACCTTCAATGACTCCATTTTCTTGAGTCCTCTTAGAGAGCTGAGAATGAATGAAGACAAAAATAAAAAGTTAGCCAGTTTTTGGGGATCATCTGCTTCCTCTTCCTTATAGGAGTTGGTGATTGGAGGTACAAGAAGACCTTTGTGACACCAGGCGGCTCACATGCTGTGCTACTGACAAATGGCTTGCACGAACTAAGAAGAAATGAGCTCCTTTATAGTTTCGTTTCTACATGTGGATGGCCAATCCCACACGTTCGTATATATGTAATATGTTCCAAATCAATTATCTTGCCTTGTCATATACATAGTTGTATCGTCAACATGCTTTAATGTAACGCCTAGAGGCTTTGGGGCGATTAAGAAGTTAGCAATAACTCTATTACGAGAAACTCCAACATCTTTTGAAAATTGTGAGCCCCTGTAGATTTATTATTCATCCAGGGTATGCATTCGTGTTTTGGTGGACCACGCGATTGGACGGAGATAACTCCGCACGCGAGTCTTATCTTTTATGTCAAAATCATTTCTTTTCGTTATTGCTTCATTTGTGGATAACTATATTTAACACGATGGATTATATATAAAGCAGTACATGATGTAAGAAGCACACAAACAGTACTAGCGCTGGTGTGTCTTGTTATGTAGCGTGAAAGTTGATTTCAACAGGATCGGTGCTAGTGAATCGGGAGGCTGTTTCAGCGCCAAGGGACTGGCTTGCTTGATGGTGCATGGATCTGATGTGTAAAGATTTTGGGTCTGCGACAGCTTGCTTCAAGAGATGACGAGGAAGGTTGGAGCTAGCTGCCAGAATCAAGGCACCAACCTTCTCTAAGAGCTAGTGCAACTCTGGGAAAAACAAGTGCACTTAAGAGGAGTGAGCAAATGCGAGATTAGACACAGACTCTAAACTACCGCCCTTGGTGCAGGCATCGGAAGAAAAGTGGCATTAGCATGGAGTTTCAAGGTTAAAGTTTCTGCGGGTCTAGACGCACTATTTTGCCCGCAAGCATGAGTTACCGGAAGAAAGCCAAAAAGGGAGAATAGTGATGAAAATAGGAGAATACCAGCCTTCCACAATTTATAACCATGATTAGAAGATGAGACCTAAGCTTGTGCCACAATGAGACGTTTACCTATCCAAACAATTCCAATTTACCAACATGGCACAGTTCACATCCATAAAATAGGAATTTGGGTGCGTATTAGACATAGATAATTGATTTAATACCTGAAGTTGACAATCTTTTACATGCACTGCATTTTCCTTTTCTTTAAGAAGGAATTACTAATCCATGAAGGGAAATGTTGCCGTCCCTCTCTCTCTTTTTTTTTTGGTAGATATGAATATATATAACTATAATCTGAAAAAGAAAAGCTTTCATCTAAGCAATAAAACAAACAAAGATCTGTTTTATATTCACAGACTGTATGTATATATAAATACGTAAGAACCTGTACAACAATGTAAGAAAAAGGTTATTATAACTTGATATACCAGGTATATATCTCTGATATAACCACTTAGAACCATCATGATCGACATCTATATATGATCAGAAGTCTATTCCCATTATGTATATGACATAAAGTAACGCTAGTGTCTTCTTTCTGCCTAATATGGTCGTTGAAGAACCATTGATTGGCTGCTTGTGGATTTGGTGGATTTGAATCTGATCTAGATACAACGCGCCCTGCAAGATAAGAAAGAATAAGTCGGACATAGCACATGGCGACCTGATAAGACCTTTGTTAATTGGATTCTTTCCCGTTTGACAGCGTATTCAATTTGATAGAGATAGCTTCAAGATTCAATTACATTAGCCATTTTCCTCTTCTCCATATATTATACGGTGCTCATTTCGAGTAAGAAACTAAAGTTTTTAAGAAAAATAGTAATGGACATATAATAATGAATATTTTACTTTGGAAGAAGAGGCAGATTCATCATTTTGTTAGAGAAACTAAATTTTGAATTTCAACTTAAATAATTAATCATAAATAATTTAAATATATGTGATTTTTAATCAACAATATATTTCTGAAAAGTGTAAGAATCCACCTCTGAATCTTTCACTTTTTAAAGTAATAATTAGGTGATAATAAAGTGAATTGTGAACATTTTTAAAGTATAAAAATAAATTATAACATTTTAAAATTTAAAAGCTACATTAAAAAGGTATTATTCAATCACATAATTTACATATTTAATCTTAATTTAAATTAAATTATTTTTTTAACGACAGATGTACGCTTTTAATCAAGGTTTTAAAACCCGGACCGAACGTCGAACCGGAGGCTTTACTGGTTACCGGTCGAACCGGTGTGACGTCATAATTACGTAATAATTATATTTAATTATATATAATATTAAAAATATTAAAAATATAAAAATATACCAAATAATATAAATAAATATAAATAAGTTTTTCAACCATCAATCATATAATATGCATACATTATACATGCATTAAA
>JANKOE010000206.1:22111250-22123995 GCA_026284465.1 Erythroxylum citrifolium | reverse complement strand
TCATGAAGGCATGGGTGATGGGTTTTATTCCCGTGAAAGAGAGACGCAAATATAGGCAAATAGATGCATCAAAAGCACGGCCGAAAATTTATGATGAAAGAGACGTTCCCTTAACAAAAGCTTGGAAAAGAGAAAAAGGCAGGGATAAATTTTCAGGAGGAAATAAGCGTGAAAGAGCCGAAGGGGAAAACTTAACAAAGACTTAGAAAAAAGAATAAGCAAGGGACTGCGTGGAAACGAAGACGGCGAACGGAAGAAATAGGAATGAGGGTATATTTACTGAACCGGTGGCTAACCGGTTCGACCAATACCGGTTTAACCGGTCAATTGATCGGTTTTTACCGGTTTGAACTGGTTCAATTGAGAACTAGTTTTTAGGGGTCAACCAGACCGAATAGTTAACTGGTCACCGGTCGAACCGGCCGGTCCAATCCAGTTTTTAAAACCATACTTTTAATTATTACAGTAAGGTAACAAGATGGTTATTTACTAATGGTAAGAATTAACTTTTTGCACATGTTTTTTTAATGATCAAGACTAATAATTCAAAAGCAATAATTATATGGAGAAATTTTAACACGTGAGCATATATGAGAACCGAAAAGTTTTGGTACCATTTCTTATCAGTCTCTTTTTCCCAAATGATCCGTTTCATGTCCAATAAAAGTCGAAGCGTTTCCAAGTTATACAGCATTTTAAGTGCAAGCAAATCATACGTCTATTTCCAACTACATACATAATTTGATAACATGTGCTTGGTTGAACATACCTGCTATGAAGATTCTTGCACGAACAAGGCATCTTCAATGCCATGTGTGTCTTTGTTTATGTCCATCACATCAACAAATGTCGCCCTGCCTTATCACGGAAAGCTTTAGCCTTATCCATGACATAGTACCTTGCGTCATGCTTGATAATCATATCTAAGCTTAATTATTTAATTAACATGCCTATGTTTTTGATCTATTTAATTGGGAATGAAAAAAGATAAAGATAAAGAAAGTAGGGTCTGAAATGACAGATTCTTTTCCGAATATCAGAAAGAAAAAGGGATAACTGTATTCTTGGTCCTTAATTTTAAGATTTTACACGTTCCAATCCTTTAATATAACAAAATTTATTTATTTTTTGTTAAATATATAACCAAAAAAATTTATTGCAATTCTTCATCTCAATATTTCAACTCAATTAAGTATTTATGTCAATTTTTGTTAACAAAAAGTCGATATGGTACTCTCAAAATAAATTACATGTAGACACGTCACTTTTTATTAGGCGAACTTTGATATAAATAAAAAATTTGTTTGATCAAGTAAAGTTTTAACTCATAATTTTGATGATAATAAAACATGTTATTATTAATACTTTTATTCTCGGTAAAATTAGTAAATAGTACATAAGATCAAGTTCAATAAAAGGGTAAAATGAGCAGAGGAGCTAATTGAATCAATTGAACAATTAAAGGATGAAGAAAATGAGCAAAGTAAAGCATATATGCAACTTATATGAGCTTCAAAAGAATTCAAGTGAAGAATTAAGAACAAGGAGGAAGCAAGCATATCCAAATTTAAGCAAATCATTACAATTCTTCTCGTAATCTTATCTTAATCATTTAAATGAATTAGAGGTTCAATCATTATATATTTATTTGCACTTACGTTTACTACATACTTTGTTATAATCAAGAGGAAATTGGAAAGATTATAAAGAAAACCTCTTATTACCAAAAACTTTTGAAATGATTTTGGATTAAGTTTTTGTCAAAATAATATTTTTTATTTTAAAAAAAACATGAGAAGTTAAGAAAAACTTGTTTTAAGAAGTCTGGTATACTAATATGATGATTTGTATTACTAATGTTGGGATTTTGGATAGATTGATTGACTAGCGTGGTAATATGGTCAATAAATATCTTTTAAAAATATGAATTATGAGTTTGTGACCATATTAATTTACTTATAATTAAGATACATTAATTGACTAACAATGTCCATAATAACAATTAATATGTTGAATGGTCAACTAGTACTATTGTTACTAGTTAATATTGCAGTGACTAGTTTGTATTTCTAATGCCATTTTAGGTTCCATAAGTATATATAGATCACATATGAACTATGAAAAATATGACGGAAATATTAAAAAATTACTAAGAGAATTGAGAGGGTAAAGAATGCATGATTATATCACATGGCACATATTGAGCCTTTTTTATTGGGGTAAGTAACATAAAAAGTTTTTAAATTATACAATTGTTGCAATTGGAGAAATTACTTAGTATTTATATTATAAGGGTTCCTCTTAACTTTGAACAGGATTTATAAAGGATTATTGCTCTCATGTGATAAAGAAAGATGATTGGCATGATTCGTATTAACCATAAGAAACTATTATATGGAGTAAACATTGAGTTACCCATTGTTTTGATCGGTATGTGCCGTACTGACCAAAACATGATACCCAAACTATTAGGCCAAGATACTGGATGGTATTGATTTTCTTGGTTGGTATTGGCTTCTACACAAAATATTAGTTAATATCAAGTAAGAAGTGACAATTTAAAAAATATAATGACTAAATAAAAAGAACAAACCTCCTAACCCTATAAGGAGAATTTAGTTCAGTCTCTTATAATTTCACTCCTTTGTCCTCTTATCTTGAAGCTTCTTCTATTCTCTCCTCTTCTCACCATTGCCATCAACCCCTCCCTTCACCACTCTCTAACTTGTACACTTAAATTTTGAGATGCTATTATTTTATAAATTTTGATCCACCTTAAGAAGTTAGTTGAGATTTATTTTGTTGGTATAGGAGAATAAAATCAGAAATAAAAATTAAGAAATGAAAGAAGAAATAGAAAGCAATAAGTGAATTGTTCAATGTGAAATGCATTATACAGTGTACAATATGCACTAGATAGTATACATGTACATTATGCACTATACATTGTGTACGATACGTTGTGCAGTATGCATTGTGCAATGTGCAATGCATTATACATTGTGCAATATGCACTATGTAGTGTGCATATTAGCATTTAGATTAGATGTTAAATTTTAATAATTAAACTTAATAGATTAATCAAAATAATAAATATTTTATTTTTTACATGAATTTCTTATTACTTCTCATTACTATCTTAAAGGTTTTTAAAGGTTTTTAAATACTTCAAGGAAGATTAATGGAAATACTAATATGGTTCAAAGGATTTTTATTAAGAAATCACTTTAAAAAGTAGTAATCTGATTATGAAAAAGAAGTAATATGATTAAATATATATATGTTAATTTTTATTACATATATCGAGAGATTATATTACAATTTTATAAAATTGAGTATTATTTTGTAATTTTAATAATTATCTAAAACAGTGTTTGATATTGACTGATTTTGATACTGTACCATATCAAAAATTAAAACTAGTATCAAATCCAGTATATTATTCCACAATATTGATATAGAGGGTTATTATTGGAAATCAAGTGGCCTATGTTCTTTTATATTTACCAAGATGATCAATTAGGCATAAAAGGAACAAAAGGCTTCAAGATGCACTCAATCAACTGGTAAGAGAAGTGATTAAATGTGTATAATCAAGCCAATTAAAGAATAAGCAATAGTTAACTTAATTTGAGCTAAGGTTGGAGAAGACTTGCATGTGAACATGAACTCATTCACAGTCGTGTATCAACTCATTTAACTTGATGGATAACTCAGTGGTGAGATATAGTCTCTATCAAAGGTTGGCTCAAACTGTCTCTGAAAGGTGTATGTTATAGTATGTTTTCTAGGTGTTTAAGTGTGTTTTTAAGTGTTTTCTTAAATGATAATCATATGTTTAGGACTTATAATTATGTTCTTGTTATGTGTTTTTATGTGTTTTAATTGTTTGATTGGTTTAGAGCAAGAATTTGATTTTAATTTTATGTTTCAAGGGGTTTTTGATGTATTTGTTAGTGAGTGGAAACAGGAAATTGAAGAAGAAAAAGGAAGAACTTGGAGAAGAGAAGAAGCCACGGTTGTGCACAATGCCACGATCGTGTGCAATGCCACTATTGTGTATGGAGAGATGATTAACTCTCTGTCACGATCATGACTCCATGCACGATCATCACAGAGAAGATGGATAAGTAGGAGTCATGATCATGGTATCATGCATGAACGTGATAAGGTGTTTTCCAGCACGCAAAATTTTTGTATTATTGACGTTACAGGGCTATTTTTGGAACCAAATTAAGTAAACAACCCAAGAAGCCTCAAGAAGTATTTAAGGATAAGAAAAAAAAAACCAAAAAGAGGGCTACACATTAGAATTAAAGAAATTAAAAAGTAGACATTAAAAGCAACTCCAGATTTTCTAGATTTTCAGATCTAGACACAAAACTATTTTTCTTTCTTTTCTCTTCACATATTTCATTGCCTTGGATGTTGATTTGGATTATTAGGATTTTGAATATGATTATGGGTTTTTAAATCCATATTAGGGATTGTTCTTATACTTTGTGATATATCAATGTTTTGTAATATTTGTTATACTTAGAAATAAATCAAGAGATCGAATCAAGTTATTTATGTTAAGGTACGCAATGAGAGTTGGTAGCTTAATAGACCTGTAAATATCATATTAATAAACAATTGAAGAGAGATTGTAACTGTGAATTATTTATCCTTAGGATTGCTTCAAATCTAATTGAATAATTAAGAGTAGTTTTGAGAATTGAGAGGCTGTAATTTTATTATTATCGATTTCAACTGGGATTTCTTGATTAGTTTTCGAGAGAGGGTAATCAAACTTTAGGATATCTATGATCAATCATAATTGAATCAACAAGATAAAGGGAAGACAAAACAAGGATAGAATAATTCTTAAGTTTCTATAATTGATTAATTTTATTCTTATTGCTAGTTCAATTATTCACTTATTCAATTGTTTAGTTTTATTAGTTATTTTACTTTAAGTAAATTTATATTAATTTAATTTATTCAAGCTTTTATTAACTTATACAAAATGCATTCAAGTTGTTAGATGACATATTAATCCTTGTGGGAAAATGATACCTTTTATATTATAAGATAATAAAACTTATTAACAAGTTTTTGGTGCTATTGTTGGGGATTTAATTAGCATCGTGTATGATTTGAATTCCTTTGATTTAAGGATTTGATACCTTTTCTTGTGTGATAACGGATGCATGAACATAAGGATCACTCGAAGTTCAAGCAAAGTAGAAGACACATCAAGTCTAGATATCACAAAGAAAGAAAGAGAGATTCGAAGAGTTAAATGCCAAGAAGAAATAGAAAGAATGATGGCGAAGGAAACAAATCCGTAGACTCTTTCTAAGTTTGTCAATTATGAAATAATTGAAAGTGCATGGCATAGTTTTAGCTAGTACTAGTAAGTACTGGTTGATCCTATGAGGATTATAAGTACTAGTAATTATCGTTATCTTATTATCTAGTCTACGAAATCAATTTTGATTTATAACTTGAAAGAAAATAAAACTAAAGCAAGTATGATAAATGGCAGCAAGATTAAATCAGACAATTAAGGAAGCACTTAGTAAACTATCGATATTAGAAAATTAATATCTCGATTTTGAATCCCCCTAAAACATTCAACAAATTGATGCTTTATTATAAAATTGGTTTATTGATTTATTAGACCGTGGAGATTCCTATAGTAGACTAACAGCTAACCTTGAGTCTAATAGCAACTAATCCTAAGGTTTTTAATCGAATTACTCAGGTTAAAGTTTATATGATTGTTTTATCGGTTTGTTAATCCCTTTATTAGGTTTGACTTAAATCTGGAAGATTTATTTCATCTTATGTCTAGGGTTGCAATCAACTCCTTCTAATTACAGTAGATCTATTTAAACAAGGATTTCTCAATCTCTATATTATGAAATCAGGTTACGATCTAATATTTCAGATATATTATAACATAAATAAAACATATAATCGAATCATAATATATCAATCAAACTATTTGCATTAATAAAAGAATCAAAATATTTTAAAGGATCAAAATAGGGTTCATCTAACTCAGAAACTAAATGAATTTAGTTACACATGATTGGAAGCGAAATCAACATAAACAAAAAGAAAAATGAATAGAAAATGAGTTCATAATTCTAAATCTCTCTATTTGTCTTCTATCAAATATTCTTGCAAGGTATAGGGTCGATTTTGTATTCTACTGGATCTTTTGATAGTTTCTTCACGCTTTCCACTTCTCTTCGCTCCTTGAGTCTCCTCTCAAAGTCTCTGAACATCTCCAAAATTCTGCTTCCTTTAATTGCCTCCAAAAATGTCCTTTTATAGTAAATTTTAGGATTCTGGGGAGATGCATAGGATGATGCATAATCGTGTATCAAATCATGAATAATCCAAAATCTTCAAAATTCATAAATCTGCAAAGCTTGAGAGAAGTGCATAAGCTGTTGCATTCCCATGCATCCTTTTTGTGCTTCAAATCTTTTTTTTAAACCGTATTTTATTGGAAATTTTCTCCTTTAAGTCCATGAAGGCAATTATACTCTGTAAACACACTTGGAGCAAAATAAGTACCAAATATACAATAAAAGTATAAAATATCAAACAAAAATACATTAAATATGGGGTATATATATGGTTAATTATGCATCTATCAAACATCCCCATATTTAAGCTTTTTCTTGTCCTCAAGCAAACCATAATAAAACAATATAAATCTTGCAACATTAATCCATTATCAATCTCGATCTATCTATTCATACTATACATCATCATATCCTATTGAACCAAATTAACATACAATTTGAGTCAAGTTATCCTAAAATTAACCTACTAAGTCAATATTAATAGTAATCAAATCATGATCTCATTGAAATCAAAAGCATTACTCTTTACACTCTCACTAGGATTTTACTCAATGCATTCAAGTGTTTAGGGTGAAAAGTATTAAACTCACGATCAATGCATAGTAGAACTCTTACCATATGTTTACAATATTATCACATCTCCACCATTTATGTAAATTAGAAACAAAAATCAAAAGGTATTAATACAAGTTGTAATGGGGTTAAGGTATGGTATGGTTAGGATAATAAAAATGGTTGACTTGAAGGAAACTTAACAAAGAAAAAGTACAAACAAC
This sequence comes from Erythroxylum citrifolium, assembly GCA_026284465.1. Taxonomy (NCBI): domain Eukaryota; kingdom Viridiplantae; phylum Streptophyta; class Magnoliopsida; order Malpighiales; family Erythroxylaceae; genus Erythroxylum; species Erythroxylum citrifolium. Next base: position 22,116,854 of record JANKOE010000206.1, on the reverse strand, counting down.
TTATGTACAAATATACAGATCCTTTTATTAAAAACCCAACAATGCCTTATACTTTTCTTCTTTACTTTTTTGTTTACTTTTTTATTCTCTTTTTCTTCAATCAAACAATTTTGAGCATTCAATATGTATGACACTTAACGAAATAATGGACCTTTCAAATATTTTAAGTTTCAAACAAGTAAAAAAAGTAAATAAACTTCAAGGTTCAAAACAATACAAAGGTCTTCAAAGAAAAAATGTTTAAAAGTTAATATGTGAGTTTAATCAATGAAAAAGGCTAAGGCTCAACTTGATTATTCCTATAGGATAAAATTATGGATATTGTAATAGTCAAAGAAATAGGCTAACATAAATTATTGAATCTAAATGCCTTTATCACTTCAATGATTCCAATTATACAAATATGATCTTAATATGTACAATGAAAGCAAGTTCTATATATAGGTGTTCAACTTTGCATGATAACAAACATAAAAGGAATAAAAGGCTATTTTTAAAAATTTTTGCTCTTTGTCTCAAAAGCTCACGAAAAAGAAAGGTATATATGTGTGTAAAAAATATGCAATTTTCATTCAATTTGACAATTTCAATGAATAATAAAATTATGACCTGTAAAATTAATTTTATTCTAACTATCATCCTTTAGCATATCAATTCAAATCGATATTCAATAACGAAATACAATATTAATGGAAAAATTTTAACCAATTCAAGATATCAATTCATAAAATTTAATAATTAAGATTATAATAATATTAAATAAATCATTAAAAATTCATTAAACCCTTCCCCTCACTTAAAGTTGTTCACTGTCCTTAATGTACACAATATAAGCATTTATGAATAAGTGAGAGGGATAAGTTAGCACTTTCTTAAATAAGATGATTTTTTAATTTCTGATCCATCCAACAGTAACTACATCCCCGCAAAATAAGAAGAAAAAAGATCAGAAGAACATGAAAATGAAAAATAAAAAAATAAAAAACTAAGAAACATGAAAAATATAATAATATAAAATAAAATCTATCCTAATTCATGGGTTGCCTCTCATGCAGCCCTTGTTTAACATCATTAGCTCAATGTAACCTCCAAGTTTACCCTCCTCCTTGGTCTATAATAAGTGGCTTGCTTCCACCAGTTTCTCTGGATGGGGGTTTTATAGCCTGTAAGTAAGCCACCTATTGCAAGTTAATAACAAGGATATAATTTATAAAATTGGTTACTCCAATCATATATATTAATGCCCATTACAATGAAAAGCTATTAATAAAGGACGAAATAACAAAACTCCCTAAATCATCTATTGGATCAGATAGTTTGTCTCGGAGGAAGTAGGAACCCTCCATACTTAAAGTCAATACCAACGCCTCATCAGTAGTTTCCTTACTTGGTTCCTCCACCAGTTCTTCTTTAACCACCTTGTTCTTCCTTAACCACCTTTATCCTTTCTTCTTCTTCGTCTTGGAAAAAGGTTTTTGGCTTATCTTCTTCAATTTTTTCCTAATACTTCTTTACTTTCTCTTCTTGGATGGGGTTTTTTTCATCTTCTTCTTTAGGAAGCTCTTATTAGAATGTCTCTCCATTCATGAAACCAACCCATGTCTTTTCTTCACTCTTGAATTTGCATCGGTTAGCTTTCATTTCAACTAGGAGTTCCATTATTTTGTCTATAATACTTTCTTCCTCTTCCTCTTCTTCTTCTACTGGGAGCTCTTTTTCACTACTAAGGGTAATTTTCAATTCACATTTAGTAGAGTCTGCTTTATAGTACCAAGCAAACTCCCTTACATCTCATCATATATTATCTTTATTAGTTGGTCGACCTGATTCACTAAATTTTGCATACAATCCTTTATTTCTTGATGAATCATGATTGATTCTTCAATGAAATCAGCCATCATATCTTCCAGTGTTGGCTTGTTAACTAGAGGTGCTTGACGTTATAAATATTTAGCTAGAGCGTAATCGTTCCATCCATAGGTGTAAGAGTTGCTCCATTATGAATTGTAGCTATTCTTGTATAGTGCACCTTGAGGTTGATTGTATATGTTTGATCACTCTCACATATAGGTTGATGCTCGATATTAATGATTGTAGTAAGTACTCCCACAAATGTCACAACATAGCATAGACATTGATTAAGCCTCCAAAACCATTTAAGAACACCTCTTTCACTCGTAAAAGTATTATCTACTCCATCCTTCCATTGTGAGTTATTGCTATGACAAAGAATCTTAAATCTTACAATAAACCATAAACTCAAGATCAAGTAGAGAAGTTTAAAAGAAAATTAAATGAATAAGGCACAAATACAACAAGATATAATAAAATAAAATAAAATAAAATAAAATACAAAAATTAATGACTAGTGTAATAGCATTTAGGTGTTCCTAATATCAAAGTCCTCAATAACGGCGCCAAAAACTTAACTAACTCTTTCTAAATGTGTTAATTATGAAATAACTGCAAGTGCACGACGTAACTATAGCTACTACCAGTAAGTACGGGTCAATCTCACAAGGACTATGAGTACTAGTAATTTTTGTTATCTTATTATCTAATCTATGAAATTAGTTTTGATTTTTAACTTAAAAGCAAATAAAACTAAAGCAAGTAAGATAAATGGAAACAAGATTGAATTAGAGAATTAGGGAAACACTTAGTAAACTATCGATATCATAAAATTAATATCTAGGTTTCGAATCCTCCTAAAATCCTTATCAGATTGATCTTTTATTATACAATTGTTTTATTAATTTATTCGATCATGGAGATTTCTATGGTATGCTAATAGCTGACCTTGAGTCTAATAGGAACTAATCCTAAGGTTTTCAACCGAATTACTCAAGTTAAAGTTAGGATTGCTTTACTGAAATATGAATCCCTCTATTAGGTTCAACCCTAATCCAGAAGATTTATATCATCCTATCTCTAGGGTTACAATCAAGTCCTTTCAATTATGATAGATCTATTCAAACAAGGATTTCTCAATCTCTATGTTATGAAATTAGGTTATGATGTAATATATCTATTAGAACATAAATAAAACACATAATTAGATCACAATATATCAATTAAACCAATTGTATTAATAAAAGAATCAAAACATGTTAAACTATTAATGTAAGGTTCATCTGACCTAGAAATTAAAGGAATTTAGTTACACATGATTGGAAACAAAATCAAACATAAATAGAAAGAGAAAACAATGAGTTCATAATTTTAAATCTCCTTGTTTGTATTCTACTGAATATTCTTGCAAGGTATAAGGTTAATCTTGTATTTCAATGGATCTTTTCATGATTTCTTCGCATTTGTCACTTCTCTGGATCAAATTCACTCATTAAGTCACATTTTAGAGACTCTGAACGTCTCTAACCCCCCATTTGGTTGCTATCCCTATCTCCGGAGACAGAGGACAGAACAAGAAAATCCTGTCACCTGCAGTTGTTTGGTTCCTGTCTCTGGCTTTTTGTCATCTGTCCCCGGGAGACAGAGACAAGAATTTTCTGTCCATCTCCAAACCAGAGGACAAGGGACATTCTGTCTCTGTCTCCGAAACAATGGTGAGGTGTTGTCGAAATTAGCCCCTGCCTTTTGGTTTGGAATCCCTATTCTATCGACAGTCATCAGGTCTGGTTCTCTCTCACACACGCTGCCCTTCTCCCTATTCTCTCGACAGTCATCAGGTCTGGTTCTCTACAGATTCGCTCCTCTCACACACGCTGCCCTTTTGGTTTGGAATCCCTATTCTCTCACACACGCTGCCCTTCTCCCTCTACGGTTCTCTGTCGCACGCTGCCCTTCTTGTCCAACAAGATCGTCTCCACAGTCGAGTAAGTTTTTCATTTTATGGTGAAAAAATGTCGCTACTTCCTAGCTTGAATTTGCTTTGGTTGCACAAAATTGTTGTACATTGTCTTCTTCTTTCGTTTTCTTGCTTGGGTTCAGCTACCGGAGGAGATCTGTTGGGTCTTGGTTATGTGGGTGTCTTGTTATTTTTTGTTTGGTAAATGGGTCTATTGTTACATCTCCACCGGAGGAATTCATTGCTACCAAATTGGTTGTTCACAGCTCCGTTTCTTGAAAATTATTTGTGTTGTCTAGATCTATTTTCAGATAATCTATTGATGCCTTCAAATTCCGCTTGATGATTCATATGTCATCATTTTATTCTTGTTGTTCACCGGAAGAAACTTTTTTGATTTTGTTTGAAGTGAACTATGAGATGTAGAAATGAAAGCTTATAAAGACATCTAATAATCTGGTTTGTTTGTTAAGGTGTCATTAACCTAGTGATTCGTTTTGTTCACCATCACAAGTATTTAGCTATTTGTATAATCCACAGAAAGCTGCTAGCCAGGATTTCAATCACCACATCTTAGAATTTCATTTGATCCTTAAAGAAAGTGAGTTTCTTGACTGCATACATATGTTACTTTTGATTGATTCCTTTTTTAGTTTAAGTGTGTTACTATTACATAATTATATGGCCATTAATAAAGGATTTTATAAAATAAAATAAAAATTGACCCTTCAAACATATTCCAACTTAACAAAACAAAAACTCAATCAGTGCAAAGAAGCTCAAAACAGTGCAGCCTGGTCAGTCTATTAAAATTCATTCAACCTTCCAGTTTCTTCTACTGCCTTCATTCTGTGTATGTTGCCTCCAAATTGAAATTTTCTCCCAAGGCACTTATACACAAGCACAATGAATGTTATATTAATTTTATAAATTGATGTCACATGTTCTTATATGAGGTTGATGTCTTTTGCAATTTTATAGATGGTTATTTTTATTAACAATCTTCCTCAATGTAATTGTGATTAACATATGCATATATTTGTTATTGGTTAATGAGAAACTTTCTAGAACATTCATATATTTTCTAATTCTTCTATCTCCATACAGACTTGTTTGCCAAATTTTTTGAAACTCAGCAAGTTAGAGCTTTGATTTAATAGGATTAAAACCCATTCCTATATGTAAGCCTTAGACTAGAGGTTTATGTTTATGGTGGTGATCTACAACTCAACTACCCGTGATAAGAATAGTGACAAGGATCTGCCAATCATTTCCTTGTGTTGCTCAATTATCATCATATAATGTTAGTTGATGGATAGAAGATAATAGGCTGAGGGATGCATCATTTTCTTTTGCTCACAAGTTAGATATAACAATAAAATACTGAGGAAGAATTGTTCTGATTTCTTTCCAATTAACAAAGTATAATGAATCAACCACCGAATGAACAAGGTTTGTTGACAAATGCAATTCAGTCACTTTCCCATACACTTCATCGTTCTATCTATGTAAGTTATCCTTTTATCCTTCATTGTACTTATGTTTTTTGGACAACTACATCATGTTATGAGCCGCACATGAACCAGTCAACCAATTTCAATGATTATATATACAATGTTATACAAAGTGTTGAGAATGTATCTTTTATAAATATACTAAGCTAATTGTCGGTGAATATCACTTAATAAGACATCATTATTTATGAAACAATACAATCTATCTTTGTGATGATACAATCTGTCTTAGGTTAAAGAGATGGCATGGTATTGTAAATCAGTTGTTGTATGATCTCTTGT
>JANKOE010000206.1:22087287-22103911 GCA_026284465.1 Erythroxylum citrifolium | reverse complement strand
AAGTGTTTGGCATAGGTATTGGCCAAGATAGTCCAAGCTTCTCTAGAGGTCTTGGCATTAGCAATGAATGGAATGATGGTTGATGATAGGGAGCCAATAATTGCATTAAGGATCAATTGATCCTGACGGGTCTAGAGAGTATAATTGGGGTCTGGTTATATTAGATTGTGTAATAGTGGCTTCTGGACATGGTTTGTAGCCATCAACATAGCCAAGCAGGTCGTAACCAATATAGAGAGTTTGGAATTGGAGTTTCCAGGAGAGATAATTGGTGGAGGTGAGTTTGAGAGGAGTTTGTGAAGTAACATTAATAGCGACGAGTGTTTGGTTCGGTTCATTGGTATGAAGAATAGTTGGACTAGTGTTTTAGATGGACATGGAATGAAGAGCTGAGATGATAGATTAAGGGAAAAGAGAAAATAGATCGGCTAAAGCTCTGATACCATGACAGATTAAAGCTCCATTTGTTGTATTGACATTCACTGTAGTTATATACAAGAATAAGATAACAACTCTTTTTGCTATAATCCTAAACTATCGAGCAGTTGGAAAACTAATTCCTGAAACTATGGGATAACAAGTTTGAACGAGATCTGATTTTGAACAGGTTAGTGGCTGTTACAGGTTGTTACAATACAATAAGCCTCTAATATGCCCCCTCAAGATGGAGCTCGAGAGAGAACTCTAATCTTGGATTTGAGATCAAGGAAACGACCTCGTGGAAGAGGCTTGGTAAGTGCATCAACAAGTTGGTCGGCTGAAGAGACATGTGCAACACGTAGGACTCCATTTTGGACTTGTTCCCGAATAAAGTGGAAATCTATTGCAACATGTTTCATTCTAAAGTGAAATACGGGATTAGAACAGAGCTGAGTGGCACCAACATTGTTACAGTAGATAACCAGACAACAAGTGAGTCGTATCCCAAGGTCAGTAAGAAGAGAAGCGAGTCAGTTGAGTTTTGCTGCAGCATTAGCCACCGATCTGTATTCAGCTTCAGTGGATGATCAAGCCACCGTTTTTTGCTTCTTAGAGCTCCAAGAGACAGGATTACGACCAAGATAGATGACATAGGCACTGATGGAAGAATAATCATCCTTGTTTCCTGCCCAGTTTGCATTTGTAAATGCTTGTAAATTTTGTAGGTTGTCATGATGAAACTGATCTGAAAAATCATGAAGGTGTAACGGTGACTGGCGATGGATTTGTAGGCCTTTATTGATAGTTGTACAGAGATATTGTAGCAATCGTTTAACAAAAGTCCAATGTTCAGTCGTTGGTGTATGCATATACTAAGAGAGTTTGTTAACAACAAAGGCGATGTCAGGCCTTGTAAGCAGAAGATATTGAAGGTTGCCAACAATAGCTCGATACTCTGTGGGGTCAGGTAATGGTGTACCTGATTTTAACAGTAACAGTGGGCTGGTTGGAATAGGAGTGAGCACAGGTTTGGCATCGATCATCTTCGTTCGAGCTAATATATCCAGGATATATCGCCTTTGAGAGAGCAAGATGCTATGCCCATTTAATTATGGTATCAGAGCCTTTGTGATCAAGTGATCGAGAGTTCAAATCCTACTACCCACAGCACAAGGTAGAATGCGCCTATGCAAATTTCAAGCTCAAAGGGCTTTCACTTGAAGGGATGTATTAGTGAATATATAAAATTAATTAAATTAGCCTCACACAATAATTTATAACTTAAGTTATTGGGATGAGTAGGTCATTTAAGACATTTAAGCACATTAATTAACTACGATTTTGATTTTAATTTCCAAAAGGAAGCAAAATCTTTCTTTTCCACTCCAATTTATAATTAATGTGTAGAGATTGATTGTCTTCAACCAGTGGTAACAGTTGTGTTCCACTTCTTGGAAATTTGGAACCAAACAGGGACTCTGATACGCTCAACAAAGCGCGTGAGCTTCGAAACGCACACGTGATGGACACAGAGAGGCGGTTGGATATAGCCCACGAGATGGGGTCCACCATTAAACTCGCAATTTAACTTTCATTTACATTTCATTTGGATTTCATTTAGAGGAAGCCGGAGAGAAGAATCAACGGGTCTCCTATTCCATAATGGATTGACAGGACAGAGAGAAGAGACCCTTTTGCTTTGAAGTTTTGACTTTGACCAAACCCACAGAACAATAAAAAATTCGGGAAGAGAGCAGGAAGAAAAGTCTTACTTTCGTCTCACCTTCCTCTTCACAGTTAGCTTCTTTTGGAGAAGATTATATATAAAAACCCCACAATTGGCCTTCTCTTGGCAGCTCACACCAGCTTCATTTCTTCAACATAATTCAAGACTCAACTTTATATAGCACCTCCACCTATTTCTCTCTGTCTCCTTAACAGGTCTCTTAGGTATGTTTTTTTTTTCTTCAGCTTGTAGAAATTTGTAGTTTCTATTTGGTCTGATGGTCTCTATGCTTGGTATTTTCATCACTCGTCGGGATTTCACTGCGTCTTTTGCTTGTTTGGTTAAAGTTTGAAATTTTGGTTTTGGGTTTGCCTGTGTGACTTTTTTTCAATTCTTATCATATTATTCAAATATGCTATATTTCTTGGTAAACGATAGAGGTGATTTTGGAAGGCCAGGTCTTCTGGGCGTTAGATGCTTGTTGATAATACATCATTTCTTTTTTAAAGGGGGAAGTCATGGAAGTGGGATTTGGATTCTGTCCTTTCATTTTACCTTTCCCTGGCGTGATTAGGCTTCTGTGTGATCTAATCCTTAGTTGTTCAGATTAGTTCTTTGATTTGATTCATGAATCTTCCTCGAATATGCCGAATATTTGAAATTCGTAACTTTGCATGTTTTCGTGTATGTTTCCATCCCAGAAGATATATATGTCCTCCATACGACGACCTCATTATTTGACATCTGCTTGCTTTTAACTGTGCAGGACTTGGATATGTGCAGTGGTTCTGAAAGTGAGTTTTCCCCTTCAAATATTATCATGGGAGATGATTCTCGCAAACAGAAGGAAGGTATCGTATGTAACTTCTCTCTTTTGCTGGAGTTGTCCGCCTCTGATGATCTTAGTGGCTTCAAAACTGAGGTCGAGAAAAAGGGTTTGGATGTTGATGAAGCAAGCTTTTGGTATGGTGGACAAGTTGGGTCCAGAAAGATGGGTTTCCAAGAAAGAACACCCCTTATGATTGCTGCTATGTTTGGAAGTGTTAATGTCTTGAAGTATATCATTCAAACGGGGAAAGCTGACATCAACAGGTCTTGTGGCTCAGATAAGGTCACTGCCCTCCACTGTGCTGTGGCAGGTGGTTCCAGTTCTTCTGTTGAGATTGTTAAATTATTGTTGGATGCCTCTGCTGATGCTAACTGCATTGATGCTCATGAAAATAAACCTAGTGATCTGCTTAACTCTTCATTGAAATCTCCGTACAACTCAAAAAAGAAGCTCATAGGTTCACTGCTAAGAGGCGAAAATTTAAGGGAAGATGAAGAAGAGAAGCTGGTGACAATACCTCAGTTAACGAAAGAAGGGAATGAGAAGAAAGAGTATCCTATTGATGTGACGCTGCCTGATATTAACAATGGAATTTATGGTACGGATGAGTTCAGAATGTACTCTTTCAAGATTAAGCCGTGCTCTAGGGCCTACTCGCATGATTGGACTGAGTGCCCATTTGTGCATCCAGGGGAGAACGCGAGGAGGAGAGACCCGAGGAAGTATCCCTACAGCTGTGTCCCTTGCCCTGAATTTCGCAAGAGCTCATGTCAGAAGGGTGATGCTTGTGATTACGCACATGGTGTTTTTGAGTCTTGGTTACATCCTGCCCAATACCGAACCAGGCTTTGCAAAGACGAGACTGGTTGCTCAAGGAAAGTCTGTTTCTTTGCACATAAGCCTGAGGAATTGCGGCCTGTGTATGCCTCCACAGGCTCAGCAATGCCCTCACCTAGGTCCTCTTCGATCAGTACGGTGGACATGGTGGCATCGAGTCCCTTGGCCCATGGATCATCAATGCCACTGCCCACCGTTTCAACTCCACCCATGTCTCCCTTGGCAACAGCCTCATCATCTCCTAAGTCTCTGGGCTTGTGGCAAAATAAGCTTAACCTGACTCCACCTGCATTGCAGCTCCCGGGAAGTAGACTAAAAACTTCATTATGTGCCCGAGATTTGGATTTGGAGATGGAATTGCTTGGGTTAGAAAATCAAGTTAACCACTTGCAGAGACAGCAACTGATAGATGAGATGTCTGGTCTCTCTTCTCCATCCCGTTGGAGCAAAGACTTCGATAGGGTTGGGGATTTTCAACATACTAACCTTGACGAAGCTTTCGGTTCTCTTGATCCATCTCTGTTGTCTCCAAATGGACTTCAGATTCGGCAGAACACTAATCAGCTACGTTCTAGCTATACATCCAATCTCTCATCCTCTCCAGTGAGGAAGACTGCCTCGTATGGGTTTGATTCTTCAGCTGCAGTAGCAGCAGCTGTGATGAACGCAAGGTCTTCTGCCTTTGCAAAGCGAAGCCAGAGCTTTATTGATCGTGGAGCTGTAACTAATCGTCTTGGCCTTACAGCTGCTGCAAATTCAGTAACCATGATGTCCTCCAATCTGTCAGATTGGAGCTCCCCTGATGGAAAGTTGGATTGGGGCATTCAAGGCGATGAGCTGAGCATGCTGAAGCGGTCATCTTCATTCGGGGTTCGAAGCAACACTAACAATTATGCAACGAGAGCAGTTGACTTGATGCCATCAAACATGGATGAACCTGATGTGTCTTGGGTTAATTCACTGATAAAGGATGTTCCCAGTGTTGGAAACTTTGGTGCAGCAAAGCAGTACAATCCTGCCAAAGGGGTTCCCGAAGGTGTTCCTTCATGGATGGACCAGTTGTACATAGAACAGGAGCAGATGGTGGCATAAGCAACATCTCAAAGCTCCTACTTTATCGTAGAGGATTTTATACTCTTGGAATTGTAATAATAATTGTATGAGTTTAGGAGAAGAAAGACGCTTAGAGGGAAAAGGCAAACCAAGGAAGAGTAGAAATTCTTGCAAGAAGTCCACTCAAATTAGTCAGGAGGCCAATTGAGCCACAGGTGACAATTAGGCGAAATACGGAAAGGGAAGATTTTTTTATTTGTTTTAGATTCTTTCATATTTCGGTATCCCCTGCTTAGGGATTGCACTTCTCGTTCTTGGTGATATTAAGATTCAGAACGCTGAGTTCTTAATTAATTCACCTTGAGGTTGAACTAAATCAACTGTTCATTGTAACCTTACAATGCAAGTTATAAATATATTCAAGTACTTTGGCCTAAAGATGCTTCCTTCTTCTTTAAATTCATATTTTTTTGGGACAAGTGATACAATTTGATGTGCATCTATCTTCCAAATGTTATCCAGTACAAAAATCTAGATTTAAATATAGCATGAGTTGGACCTTCTTAACTACGATTGCTATAGATGTAGAAAGCGAGAACATAAGTAAACACCCTTTCCTTAAAATTCAAAGATCCTAATTTTCGTGGTGGTTGAAGATGAAAGCAACATTCGCAAATTAAGAAGAAAAAATTGTATTCTGCTTTGACTTCAAAGCGTCGATAAAACTAGATTAAGTAAATGTCCTTTTCCTTCTTAAAAACAAAAAGATTTCCTAGTAATAAACTTGCAAGTTGGAAGCAATGAATCCAGAAAAAAAAAAACAAAGAATGGGTCTTTCAGCCAAGTAAAAATCTAACAAAGCATGAGACTGAATCATTTACAGCCAGACGGACATATGATAAGATATGGTCGTGGAAGAATAATAAATTTAGTTGGACCGACCAAAACTCTGCGGCCAATCTATCCTTTCGAATTTTGGTGGCTGAGCACATTAAATGGATTCTTTCCACACAAAACAACCTTCTTCTCGAATATCCTAGTGCGCTGGGTGTGACTCCACTTCTGTCCTCAAACCAAACCATTGGATCTTTAGTTCCCTCAAAAAGTAGTAGTTTTCGGATGTGGGGAATATCTTTCGACTTTCGACTCCTCTGTTTTTGTCATTTTGTCCCTAGTCAGAACAGAGAAAAGACTGAAGCTGGGATAAAGATTACGCGTGTCGATTTTAAGAGATAGCCAACCCTTTTGGTAGATTGTTGAGGCTTAATGCATAGGTGAGACACTGGTTAACTGCAAACACTGCAGCCTCTCAATCTCAGGATTCTCAACTTGGAAAACCCAAGAAACTAATCCAGGTTAAATAATATCTCACTCGAAAACGAAACATATTTCGGGCAAATTAAGAACTCCAATTCTCCCTGTTTCTTTGTGTTTTTATTTTCCCTGGTTTCTCCAAACTAGCAACTGTTCAACTACTAACGTAGTTTCTTTCTTCATTGTATCTGTTTATTTTTCGTCGAATTTACTTATAGTAACGATATCTTTCTTTTCAACGCCCAGCTTCACTTCACTTACTGTACTACAACTTTTCTTGTCCCGCAGCCCCGTAGTGTATTGGAGAAATTCAATGAAATGTATATGGGATTTAGGACATCGTTTTGGCTTGATTATATCTTTAATGTTTTTATTAAAATTTAATTTAAAATCTAACAACTAGTTTAAAAAGAACTCTCAATCCATTAAAAAGAATTTTATTAGGCCAAAAGAGTAATTTTAACTCTAATGTATACATTACAATATAAGAAGATTCATGATTTTTTAAATGTTCAAAATGAATCTTAACATTTAAAAAAACGTTCAAAGTAGACATTAGTTAGATAATAAATTAAACGGAGTTAACTTTCTGTTAGATAAATATCAGAGCAAAACTTACATGATGTTTATTTTAAATTCTTATCTTCAAAGTGGGTCCTATTTGATAGGGCTATTGGCTAAGATCAACCGGAACGACGAAAACGACATTTCATAAAACGACGTCGTTTTATAAAATTTTCAAAATAAAGTAAACATGGGCAGGGATGACTGTGAGCGGGCTAACCAGCTCCGGTCCGTTATGCCACGAGCCAACTCGCAGGTCATAGCTGGCCTAGCTTGACTCCCTGCGATTTGTCAAATAACAAAGACATATACTGCCAAAAGTCTATAATAGTGAACCCTACAGTCACGTGAGACTCATTCATTGGTTAATTTTAAAAGCTTATCTAAGTATTTTTACATTAATTAACCCAATTAGCAAAATAAATTTTTTATTGAATATGTAATCCCTAACTCCTAAACTCACTCTTGATTACTCTCTCCCTACAGCAGCTATCCCTAAATATGCGATCATAATCCCATCTCTAATTATTTTTTTTCACAGCTTCGTCACACATGGTCGCCTCCTCCTCATGCTTTAGTTGCACAGCTAAACAACATATGGTGAAGTTAGGTAATTCAGAGATTGAAGTACCTTATACTTCCTAGGAGAGCAAACTGTGATCCCTAGAATTCGACTCACCATGTGAATCGCTCCCCGTGTCATTCATTACTCTCTTCACTACTATACTATACACCCATTTGATCAAAAAAACTGAAAAGACTATGTAAAATCTTCAAAGAAACTTTACAGCTCAAACTATGATGTAATACCAACAGTAGAGCACATAGTGGATCTCAGACTAGAGCCAACAATAATTTTAAGAAGTAGGTTGTGCTGCACAAGTGTCTTCACCACTCCCACGTGAAAGGCTCTAAGGAAAGCACCTCCACTCAAGAGCAGAGATGTCCACCCAAATGCATGTCTTCTTTTGATAGCCTCGTTGCATATGGTTACTTGCTCCTTATGCTTTCATCGCGCAGCTGTGAAAAATGCAGAAATGATAAGAGATGGGATTCCAGTTGTAAATTTAGGGACAAATGTTGTGATTGAATCAATTAGGTGGGAGGGAGAAAGAAATAATGAGTTTAAGGGTTAGGGATTACAAATTCAATAAAAAAGAAACGATGGTCTTTCTTCATTAGTATGTTAATTTAAGTTAATTATCTTAATAAACGTTAATAATACTTAATTATCTTAATAAACAAATAAATAATTTAATAATATTTTTAAAATTAACCGACAAATGAATCTCACTTAATACGCTTATGTGATAAGTGTGACCCACTTTTAAGATAAAATTAAAAAATAAATGTTATGACAATTTTGACGTGACATTTAATTGACAAAGAGTTAATTTTTTTAAATTTTAATCTTCTTGTCTATTTTAAATGCTTCAAAATTTTAAGGTCCTTCTTATATTATGATATAAACATTAGTTTTCAAATTGCAATTTTGACCAATCCTATTGCTTATAGACTTATTTCCCTCAAATTCCCACCACAAAAAAATAAATTTAATAATCTTATTATTTTTATATGAGCGTTTTGCCACATGTATATTCTATTTGATAAGTGGGCTAAGACATTAAATTTTGGTATCTTACGGACAACTTTTGGGTTTTTTTTCCAAATGTTGTTATATGGAATAGGACGTAGTTGACATTTAGTTGACATTTAGAAGACTCTGCCTCCACCTTTCTCAAGTTTCTCTGCTTTTGGGTATGCTTAAATTCCTAACCCCTACTCCATCTTTCTCGCCTGTCTTTGTTTTCGGTGTATGACAATCAATGAGGATTTTGGATTGTTCTTCTCTTTTTAGTGTTTGCATTCCTCAATGCATGTTTGGTGTGATCCTGCTTCTCCAGCTTACACAGTAAGTGTGGCTTGTCTTTATTAAAGGCATATGTTATTATTTTAATTTTAATTAAGTTTGATATTTGTTTATGTAGGTAATTGTGAAGGACATAATCTGTGGATCATTTTTGTATATTTCTGATAGTTTGGGAGATTTTGTGGTATATTGAGATTTAACATCTGATCTAACATCTTACTTTTCTTTAGTAGTCAATATAGCAAAACTTCTCTATTTATGGCAAGCATGTTACAGAATAATGGGTGACGTCTGTGCCTTCTTATTTATAATGACATAGAAGCATACAAGTTACCATTTATCCTTTACTTTCACCACTTTTTTTCCATCTTCTCACTTATATGATGCGACCTCAAGTAGAGGTCTTAAGTTGGCTAGAAAACATAAAGTTGAATGTATATCAGAGTTAAATTTCATTTGCAAATCACCAAATTAGTTTTTAGTGCTCTAGCTTGTATTTTCATTATAGGCATAAATTTACATTGTGGAACATTTCATTATAGCTTGTATATGTATTTATATATGTGTTTGTATGTGCGTGTATGTCTGCGTGGGTGGGAGTGTTTTTAAATATGTAAATTATTATTTACTTACCATCTGTAGGGTTATAAAGACTCCATACGGAAGTTTGAAGTTATATTATAGTGAATACCTCAAGAAAGATCCTGAGTTGAGTTACGAGGGTAGCTCGATAAGTTACTTTAATAAATTTGATCTTAATTTTCTCAGTTATAGGTAAAACTGAGAGATAGGGAAAGAACTTGGATACTTACAGGCTAATAAGGCTTATATTAGAGTTCTTGATTTTAGATTTAATGAATCTTTAAGACTCACCAAAGCTAATGAAAGTTGGATTACGTTAATTAACCTTTTAAAAATACATGAGATAATTGAGGTATATGTTATATGCAAGCTTGATGTTTTGATAATGACTCTAATTTTTTTTGCTATAATAGGTAATGATAGAGATTTAGGCTATGATGAGGATGTTGTGCATGATGATGAAGTTAATGTAGATACTGTTGAAGAAAAGAGTAGTAATGATAAGGATGTGGATACTTATGGGAATGAAGTTGAAGGTGACAATGAAACTGAATTTGAAGATGATAATGAAGTTAAAGGAGTACATGATATGTTTGGTATTTCAATTCTAGATAGCCACTAATAAATGAATATTGACTTTAATGACTATGAAAGTTTCATTAACAGTGATGAGTACCCTAATGGAGAGGTGTACGAGGAGCCAATTAGAAGACCTAGTACAAGTATTAGACATGAACCAGGTGGTGGTATACATTGTACACTAGGTATTGAGTTTGGCAATGCTAAAGAGTTCAAAGACAATAGCAATAAGGTTTAATGTCTAATAGAAAAGAAAGTGAGAAGGATATAAGTCAGAATTGTATGCAGTCTATGATAGTAAGGACAAATGTTTCAAAATCAAGACATATATATCTAAGCATACATGTTCCATAACAAACAAGCCTAAAATGATTTCAATAAAGCTTTTAGCTAGATGCTTCCAAGATATAATTCTAGAGAAGCCTAGCATTATCACTACAAAGAAAATTGAAGAACGCAAATAAAGTTGAACATGTTTGTGAATTCTACTGTATATATGATTGTTAAGAGGAAATTAAGGAAGGAGAGAGCATTAGACTATGCTAGTGAATATTCCAAGCTATTAGGTTATAGCTAGGAGTTGAAACATAGTAATCCCAGTTTCATAATGGAACTGCAATATAAAAAAATCAAGAAACCTTGTTATTGCAATTTAAGAGGTCATACATTTCTTTTGTAGCTAAGAAAAAGGATGGAGGCACTTGAGGCCCATACTTGAGATACATGGCGGTTTCTTGAAGACTAAACTAATCATTATAGATAGAAGGGACGAAGATAGAGGCATGCATAAAGTTAAAAATACTTATTCATGGTATTACTTCATGCCACTCTTGTCAATTGATTTAGAGTTGGAATATAAAGATAGAGTCACAATAACATATGACATACAAAAGAAGTGTAAATGTATAATTGGGTTATTTATTATATGATATGTTGTCATATTACGTTATTTGGCTATTATTTTATGACTTATGTATCCAAGGATTAATAAGAGTTATTAAGGAGACTCTTCAAAATGCATGTCATAAAATGTGTGTCAAACATATTTACCAGAATTAGCATAGACAATGAAGTAGTAAATATTTGAGGAGACAATTTTAGGCATATGCATGGTCTATGTACGTTAAAGACTTCAATGAGCAATTAAAGAAAGTGGACAACATTAAAATTAGGTGTGTTTCTTCATTGCTTAAATATCCAAAAAAAGAGTTGGGCTAGGTCATACCAATCATTTAAGTCACAAATGTCCAATTATTGAAAATAATAATAATATAAGTGAGAATTTTAATGGATGGATCCTACCAATAAAAGATAGACCAGTAATTAGTATACTAGAAATAAAGAACAGTGGTGATAAAGAGACATACTGAAAGGAGGGTGTATACATATGCATGGAAATCAAATATTAGACTTATATTTGTGAAGAAGCTTGAGAAAATTAGGAGGCAATACATTAGTGTATTGTGTGGAATGAAGCATATAAGGTCAATAAAAGGGTTAAAAAGCATATTATGAGACTAGTAAGGGACAATTGATGTAGTTGTAAAGCGTGGGACCTATATGGTTCCCTATGCAGATAGATCATTAATGTTATTAATCACTCCAAACAAAAATTAGGGATATTTGTAAATGATTACCACAAGAAGAACACCTTTCTAAGAGTGTATGATCAAGTCTTATAACACAATAGGAGAGCGATGTTTGGGCCATGGAATGATAATAAGCAAATAAGATAAGAGAGTGATTCCAGGAAGGTTAAAAAGGCAAGAAAGACAGATAAAAATGAACTAAAATAAGTATCAAATGCAACCAAAGTGTCGCAAAAGGGTCAAGTACAAAAATATAGGAAATCTGGTGTTTTTAGGCACATAGTAAAAATAATGTAATAAGACCTAATGAATAACATGTCAATGCAAGTAACTAATAATTTATTATCTTTTTTTTTAACTTTTCTCTAATTATTGAAGTTAACATTATGCATATTATTTTGTATGTTGAAAAACTTTTATTGAAAGGCCAATAGTTAGAGCATTATCCTAGGTAACTTAACAATGGTAACTTAATGATTCTTAACAACTTACAAATTAAAATGCCACTCATTTAACCTAAATTATGTTCAATAAACTCTAATTTAAAGTAGCATGTTAAGTATTAAGAAATGTCATCCTAGTCAACAAAGTATCAATTTGACTTATACTCATATTATACTCATATGCATGTTTATTAACAAGTTGATCAATATTAAACCTATAAGTATGTTCATGTTAGATAACATGTTGATTCATAAGTTGTTAATTCTATAAACATGACTCAAAGGAAATATAAACAAGCCAATCTAAGATCTTTTAAATTTTCATTTAAACTAATAAGTCTTAAGCTTATGGGTAATTCTAGCATCACTTCAAGATAATCACAAGCTACCATAACCAAGAGGAGAGTAATAATTAGGACTAATGCCCAATAAGTTGACAAACCAAACAATTGATTTAGTGTATTGTTGTATTTTAGTATATCACAATTGAATTGGTGTATTTAGTAACTAAATCTTATATTTGTTACTCATATTGAATGAACATTTTTATTTTTCTTAGAGGTTGTATAAATGATACATACACGAGAAATATATGTGATATATTTTATATGCAGGGAGATATGCTATTTGGTTTCAGTGGTATATTGGCCATTTGATTGATGACGATTTCATATCATTATTTTTAAAAAGTGAAGTTACAATTTTAAGAATTGAAAACATTATTTTTTAAAAATAACATTATATGTTAATAGAAAGGTTCTTTAACTATTAATGTGTTTTTTTTCACCTAGTTAAGTTCTTTAGCATATTACATTCATCTATACTCATTTTTTAGTAACACAATGTTGAAAAAATTCTAGCATATAATGTATTGTTAGATAGAGATCACTAGTAGATAACTAAGATTTATATCTTCATTTAATAATTAAAAGCATAATTACATTCATACTAAAATTTTACAACCACGTGGAAAATGAATAATGAAATGAAAATTGAACTAATACTTATAATTATGTTGAACCAAGTTAACCTCAACTCTTTTTTCTCTCTAGTCAACATCTTGTTTTAAAATTTTTAATTACTCATCATGTTCTTTTGTTTCATGTATACTCCCCCTTCTTTAAGCCTCCTTCCTCAGTTCAGATATAGTTTCCCATAACTTTTAAATTATATATACATCTCTCTCAAGAAATTAATTATCATACCATTAGAAAATTTCATAATTACAAATGAGGTAATTGAAACATCCTAAAAATCTTCTGTCTAGATTACTATCACTTCATAATGGCCTCAAAGTGCTTTATTAACATTATTATAATTAGAGTTGCTATATGTTGATAATTCCATCTGTAAAGTTATAACAAGAGCTCCATATTCATTATGTTCAATCAACTATGTGACAAAGAAAATGTTTCAATAATATGCATAAAGGTTATAAGATTGGATTTTGCTTAATATAAAAAGCTACATTAGTTCCTCCATGGCCATCAAAGACAAAATACAAAACCATTTGATAACTTAAAAAAAAGAACCCAAATAATAATAGAGATACATCACTAATCATAATTTGTTCATCATCTATGGAAGATCTAGATTTAACATCAGCACAACTACCAAAACAAATGCATGGAAAAGACTTGGCAGTAGAAACTTCAATAAAAGTCTCTTTAATGGTTTATTAGCAACTAACAAGCTAAAATGCAAGAAGGAAAATAATAAAGTTTATATCTCAAAATGTGTAGAAGTTGTACATAAACAAATGTTGAGTGAAGAAAGAAAAGGGAGCACAATATACATAAAACTATAATTCATTCCTAGGATTTGATTTGGGGTTCTTAAGGGAGGAAGCAAGAGAAAATAGAATGTAAAAATGTTCAATTCCATCCTTTTTACTGGAAGAGATAAAGAATTTTCTTTTGTGATTAAGGATGAAAAAGGAAACCAAATAGATATATAAAGCTTTAAGGAAACTATGTTCTTAAGAGACATATTCACTACTTCATTATAACTCTTACTCTTCTAGCACCTTGCTTTTTCAATATATTTTTTGTGTATTTTCTATTTTTATATGATAACAAATAAGAGCAAGATAGGAGTACCTGAAGCTGCATAAGCATTAGAATATTTGTTATAACATATTTAAAGATGAAGGCCTCTTCATCCAAACCAAACACAATAGTGATGGTAAAATCAAATTAAACATGGCAATGACATGGAGGATACCTTCATCAAAGAAAAAGTTTCACCACATTTTGTCATAGGAGAAACCACACCATACCTCTTCAAAGGAGAAGTCACACCACACCTACAAAGAGAGAAGCCAAGTGTTGAAGAATGCTGGTAGGAAATAGAAGAGAATACTAGAAGCTCTAATGAGAACCACAACAACAAAGAAGAACAATGGATTACAAAGGAGTGAAAAAGAGATTAGGGATTTGAACCAGATGTAGAGAAGAAGACATGAAAAGAGGGAGGCCTTGTCTAGTTCTAACTAGATACACAACGAAAAAGGATTAAAGATTTGAACTAGGAGCAAAAAAAGAATATATGAAAAGAGGGAGGAGGAGTCCAGCTTCAACTAAACACAGACCTAAACATTCATGTTTGGATTTCCACAACCAATGTCATCTGGCTTAATGAAATAGTTTAAGCTAGACGACAATATCTTGGTAATAGGCCTCCACTTTTTTAATTTTTAGGTTTCACAGAAAATAAAAAATAATGTCAGCTATACTTTTTATAGTGAAGGGTTGGCGATGATGTTGAGGTGCTTTTTGAATATTTGTGAAACGTTGAGGTTTTTTGAAAAAGAATTAAAATATTAGATTTTAAATTAAATTTTGATAAAAAATGTTAGGATCCAATTTTATCTTTTTACCATTTAGATTATGAACATTTGAAATATCATCTTGTATCTACTCTTTTTAGTTATTTAAATGTTCTATATCACACAACAATATGGAAATGACTTTTGAGGAGCTTTAAAAGATGCGGAAGAAAAACAAATAAGATATTGTAAAGAAACTAGTTGATGCTTTCTTTATTCATCATCAGTCAGTTATATTCATCAACTGGAATCATTTATTTTCTATTACATATTCAGTCTCCATGCTTGCTTAAATTACAAGATTACTTATTCTATAACTAAAAAAACTGTCAACTTTCAAGGCTTCTTCCTCAGCTAACTAGTGGTCTATTTCAGCTTCTGTAAGTATTTTATCAGTAATTGGAATATTACACCTCAAGTTGGAGGTTGGTGCCAATCACACAAACCCAACTTTGACAATAGGCTCTAAAATATAAGACCATCCAAAGATTTTGTGAAAATATCAGCTAATTGTTGTTTATAAGAGATATAATGTGGATGTATGAACTAGCTTTGTATTAGTCTTGAACAATATGACAATAAATCTCCAAATGCTTCATTTGTTCATGGAAAATAGGATTATTAGTAGTATGTAAAGTTGCTTGATTATCACAGTATAAGAAATTGGAAATTAAGTAGGAATGTGAAAATCTTGTAAAAGATAAGAGATCCATTGTAATTCACAAACCATCACTCCCATGCTACGATATTCAACTTCAACAAACTATTTTGATACTATTGCTTGTTTCTTTGTTTTCCAAGATATCAAAGAAGAACCAAGAAAAACACAGTAGCCTGTAAGAGAACGTCGTGTAATAGAATAAGTTGCCCAATCGGCATCACAATATGCTGTAATATGGAAAGAAAACGATACAAGATAAAATAACCCTTTTGAAGGACATCCTTTCAAATATTTTAAGAAATGTAGAGCAACTTTCCAATGAAGAACAGTAGCAGATTGAATGTATTGACTCAACTGTTGAACTAAATGTGAAATATTAGGCTAAGTAAATCCCAAATACAATAAATGACCAACCAATCTTTGATATATTGCTAAATCTATAAGTATCGGAGCATCTTCAACATTAAATTTGTATGCCTTTAGAAGTGGAGCTTGTTTAACTTTTGCACCTGCTAAACCAGCATCTTCCAAAATACCAAGAATATATTTTCTTTGATTAACATACACTCCTTTAGATGATTGAGCAATCTCCAAACCAAGAAAATATTGTGCAGAGCCTAAATCCTTGATAGTAAATTATTGATGAAGAAATCCTTTAGATGATCGAGCAATCTCCAAACCAAGAAAATATTGTGCAAAGCCTAAATCCTTGATAGTAAATTATTGATGAAGAAATTATTTGATAGATAATATTTCAGCTTTTGAAGCACATGTAAGAAGAATATCATCAGTATAGACAATTAGAGCCAAGAAAGCTGAACCTATTCCTTTGATGTATAAACAATTGTTATGAGTTGACTGGCAGAAACCAAATTGATGAAGACGATGAGAAAACTCCCGATTCAATTATCTTGACACTTGTTTAAGTCTATACAATAGTTTTTTTAATCTGCAAACTTTTCCATCAAGTGCTTTTGTATAACTTTGTAGGGGCTCCATATAAATTTCTTCATCTAAAAATCATGTAAAAATGCATTGTTGATATCCAACTGATGCAAATGTCATGCCTTCACTGTTGCAATCGCTAGGAACGTTTTGATTGTCACCACTTTAGCAACAAGTAAGAAGCTATTATAATAATCTTCCCCTTCTATTTGATAAAAACTCTTTGCTACTAATTGAGCCTTCTATCTATCCACAGTTCCATCATTTTTATATGTAGCGCCCCAAATTAGGGGTTAGAATATTAAAGAAAATTAGTACGAATTATGTTTGTTATTTGCTTATTAAATATTTGCTTAATTATGCATAAGTATTTTGGCATGCATTC
>JANKOE010000206.1:22009217-22022845 GCA_026284465.1 Erythroxylum citrifolium | reverse complement strand
AATAATGTGTGTGGGTTTGAGTTACTAAATAAAATAAATATCAGTGTGATGTCTGTTTTGTTTGTTCTGTCTTGGGTAGCATCCATGTATCCTCCCAGGGGGTATTTGGGTGTTACAACGAATGTATGAAGTAGCAGTATCAGTTACTAGTCCAGCATACTCCTTCATTATTGGTTGCCTTTCACCCATCTCTTAATCTTCTGGTTTGAATCCCTCGAGATTGTCTTCAAAGTCCTTTGGAAGTTCTCTTATCCGATGTACGTTATCAATAAAGGGAGCAAGTTCACTTTCCTGAGACCTCCTTCTTCGCATAAACCAAATAAAAGCAATAGTTAATTAATAATAAACTTACTAAAACGACTCAATGAAATAACACGACAAAAATTTATACATAAACAAACAAAACAATCAAAATCACTTTAGCAAACAAAATCAATCAAAATTAATTCAAGTTCAAAACATTAAACACCTCCCCGGTAATGGCGCCAAAAACTTGTTTTGCCCAAAAAGTTCTAAAAAGACCTAGGCTATCATACACGTAACTATACGAGATAGTTGTAGTTGATAACCCAGGGTCATCTCCCACGGAGGTGAAATTGATCAACTTAAATTAAGTTTGAATTAAAAAAAAATGGATTCCTAAACATTATATCCCGATTGTTGAATGAAAGCTTTTAAGGAAAATTATGACATTAAATTGAAAAGTGGATGGAATCAATTAGGAGTAAAGACAAATAGATTAATCGAAGTGGAAAAACTCTTGAGAATAAATTTCACTAATTTAATCTCCTATGCAACATTAAGGGAAAATGATTGGATTATTGTCTTACTAAAATTAATAGTTAGGTTCTAAATCGTTTCGAATAATGAACTAGCCTAACTTTCGTATTCAACAAATTACTATCCGAAATAATGAAAACTCGACTACCAATTATCGCTTAAGTGAATATATTTCTAGTTCTTAACCTAAGTGTCCATAGTTTCACGATCCATATTAAACTTCATCTCTTAAATCTTCATTTAACACTAAAATGATGCAAAGTTTGGCCATTCTATTACATTCTTTTAGTTTAGAAACTACAACAATAAATAAGACAACATATTTGTAACCCAATCATGCATATTCAACTAAATAGCTACATTAATTCTCAAGAAAAGAGATCAGCCCATCATATCATACACACGGTTCATCATACTCAAATGCTTCAATCATATATTACTTTCAACAGAAGTTTGAAAATAACAACCCAGTAACTACTTAAATGAACTGTGATAAGATAACAAGCAATAGTTGTTAAGCTAACAAGAGTATGAATCAGTTAATACCAACAAAACAGTAAACTTAAAGAAACAAGCAACATATGAGGAATGAGATAAGCAAATAGAGGGTCAAATAATGAGATATTAGAGGCCTTTTGCACTCTCAACTTTCATATTTGGCTCTCACCTTCTACTTTAGTTGCTCTCCTCCAACTGAATGTTTGCTCAAAATCAACTCCAGCTTTCACTTTCGACCTCTCTTCCTAGCTCCCACTTCTCTGTTGTTGCTCTCTTCTTCTCCTTCTCAAACTATCTATGTTTCTCGTCTTTGTTTATCTTCTTTTTCTCTATCTCTCTGTGCCTAGCCTGTCTGTGTCTCTATGTGAGTGAGTGAACTAAACCGTCAATGAAAAATATCATCCCAATTGCCACGCTCTCTTGTCTTTTATAACCCCACTCTAGGTTTAGGTTTTAGGGTTGGTACGTCATCATCCTGCACATGTCAGACTCAAAGTTAGTGTCCACGAATTTGCACGGTGGTGACTTGTAATATACCACTACTATAAAAGCATATACCTGAACATCTAGAGGACATTCAAGAACATATCCTATGAGAATGGCATGTTAGAGTAATCATATTCACTATTATGGTATTATACAGAACATAAGTAATCATAAGTTCAACATTTCTCATTTCATTTCACAAACATCATTTACATTGTCATCACATCTCATAATCCATATATGAACATTACAAAAACATCTGAGATTTTACTGTTCTTTACAAAATATCTAACATAAAATGAGATGCTAACAAAAACAATCTATCTAAACTCCTTAGACATCAGCTGACCAAACCTTTGAGTCATTCCTGATTCCAAAATTGACAATACTAAACTGCTACTACTATATTGCCTTAGAAGCTAGGTCTCCTCAATACCTGAAAAACAACATTGTAATTTTGATGACTTTTGCAAACTCAATGAGTGAACCATTATTGATATGCTCACTCGAGTCAAAACACAACATCACAAGTATACAACCAAATTTA
The DNA here is from genome assembly GCA_026284465.1 of Erythroxylum citrifolium. NCBI lineage: Eukaryota > Viridiplantae > Streptophyta > Magnoliopsida > Malpighiales > Erythroxylaceae > Erythroxylum > Erythroxylum citrifolium. The sequence continues at coordinate 22,020,534 of JANKOE010000206.1, read as the reverse complement.
TAAGTATATCACATTAGCTTGAATCAATTCCCATATAATTTTGTATACCAAATCACACTATACATCATATCTCAATAAGCACATTATAATACAAACATGTCATATAATCTTTTCAGAACAATACAATCCTTCACCTCAATCATTAATATCATCAACATGTATACAAGTATTGCAGATCACTATATCAACACAATTCATTACTTTTTTTTCACAATCATTCACATGTACACAAACATAGCATAACATTATATCAACTCAATTTAATCATTCTTTATAATGATTCACATGATACATGTAAAGATAGATATGTAATGCACATGCGACTCCACTTTCATTTTTATTTTGTTCTGACTGAGCACCTATTTAACTATTCTGTATCCATTGTAGATAATGTACTCATTTCAAATACTATCTCGTACCCATTATGGATACCAAACTCATTAATCGTTAAGCCTGTGGCTTTGTGTGTACATTTCTAAGCTCTTTTTCACGTTGGTCACTCCGATCACAACTCCTTTATCTGATCATGCATATCAATATAATGAAAATGCATCAAATCACATATTATGCTATCAATAACTCTTATTCAGAGTGCACAATCATATAGCACATTCATCAGATCTAAGTCCAACATTCAACATATAATTGAGAACACAATTTCCACATTCACATTCAATTTGCAAACACTTCCAATACAATCCCGAATATCAAGCTCCTCGGACCATTAATGTCCAGAATTAACATAATCATATCAATAACAATTCAATATCTAACAGTTAATTAAGAGCAATTCAAATATACTGAGTAAACATCTAGGTTAACTCACAGTATGCTCCAGATAGTTATTGCCTTGACGAGCCAGCAATGTCTGAAAGCTGTCAGTCAATTTGTGCTTCTAAATCATACAATACACACATATGTACACATTACTAACTTGTTTAATCAAATAAACACTTAATCATACACATGTATATATGTAATGTTCAATGCCTGCTTAATTGACTATCCCGGGTATGTATCCTTATTCACAATTCTTAACCATTCAAAAATCATAGCTTGTATATTACCACTTTGCAATCAGGTTTGTACCTTTAAGTTAGCTTGATTCACTCCAAATTCATCAACCATACGTTACACTTATCCTTGAACATTTTCATGATAAAAAAAGCCTCTCATAATCCATACACAATTGTTATTTAAATCTGGAATTTCAGCAAGCTAAATCTGTACATTTACCAAACTTTTTCCAGCAATATATATTAATACATTTACCCAATTCTCATTCATAATTACCCCATGTTCTTCAATGCTCATTCATCCATATCTTATACACATTATTCATGTACTTAGATCATGTTTGCATTAAAAGAACTCATTTATTCCTTTAATAATTCAAAATTTCCATATTTGAACTCAACCACATCAAAACATTCTATTCTTTAGGTTATGACATTAATTAACTACATAAACTTATCAAGCTATTAACCAATCAATCAAGCAACAATCTACACTCTTTTCCAACCTTAATCAAGTCCAAATATACCAATTAAGAGTGAAATTCCTCAGCTGGTTTGACATGTACACAAGGCTGAAATTAAAATTTCAGAATTTGTCATCAACATCACTAATGTGTGTAACTTTACTAACTTCAATACTTCCCGAATTTTACAAGATTAAAGACATCACTAATACCTGAAATTTTCCAGATTTCATGTCCTTTAAGGTTACTTGATTTCAGGTTAATTTAACTTCTATATTGGTTACACTAAGGCTTACAAAATTTTGCTTACTTATATCATTAAGAGTCACTTTTACAAACACACCTATAACTCTAATTTTTTTCCAGATTCGAAAACACCTTAATAATACCTATCTTTAGCATGAATTCCTCATCAATTATACTTTAAATCTCAACTAAATCATACATACAACATCCCATAAACTATTATCTTCATACATGCAAAAACAGGAACAGAAAAGTTCCCATTCATTCTCCATTTTCCAACACATCTTTAACATCAACATCATATACAATCCATCCCAATTTCAACATCATAAATTCTCTATTATAACATGCCATAAATACCAATCTTTTACTTACTTGTCTAGCTCAAATTCTAGCTCAAAGATCAAGATAATTCAGCTCTCCATGCATGCAAAAATCATCACAAATTCAATGTGGGAATTGAATGGATTTTGACTAGGATCAAAAGCTATAACAAGAACAACTATGTTCTGATCTTTACCTAACTTTGTGAGGGTAAAAGCATGGATTATTAGTATAGCAATTGGACACAAATATAGCCAAGATACAAGGATGTACAAGTGAGATTGTTTTGGTGATGTGAGAAGAAGAAATGAACAAAACTAATTTTACTCCTGCAGAAACTTAACCCCTTAGATGCTAGGTGTCTCCATATTACCATGACATAAGTCCCTAAGCATGTTCTCCATTTGTCCTGCATATTTGCTGCCAAATGTCACCATTAAGCTAGGCCATTTTTCACCCACTCATTGCTGCTATTTTTCAATTATCACTTAATTTTTCAATTATCACTTAATTTTTCATGCCAAATGTCACTAACTCATAGGCTTAGTCATCTTAATTTTTCATGTATCAATTTGTCTTACCACTTGGTATTTTTCCTAGACCAAATGTACATTTTAATTCATCAGTTTTCCAATTGTATCGATTAATTAAAACATTACTACTTGTAATCAATCAAACTAAAATGCAAGGCATAAACAATACAAAATTCACATCATGATTATTTTAAACCTTTCATACCTTATAATGAATCAATTGAGAGCATATAAATTCTTTGTAATGTGTACTAATTCATAATTCATGTGTGTATACTATTGATATGCATGTGAATGAAATACAATTCATGAATTTTCAATGATATAGCTTATATGCAATAGTCTAGGGTTCTAATCCCTCAATTTGAAAAACCAGCTATTATATTATTGTACACCCGTAAAGTTTTAGAAACTAATAAATGCTAGTATAGATGTTGATCCGATGCTAGACACATGGATAAAATGTTTTAGTTTTTTAATTTTATACATCTTTATTTACAAAAGAATTTACTTTGTAAAGTTATGTAGTTGTCTCATGATTAGATTTTGGTAAGAATGTTATTTTCCTTTTATAAGTATAGTTATTAGGTATTTTAGCTATAAAGACTTCGTATTGATGTAACTAAGAGATCATATTATTGATTAATTAAAAGTACCAAGAGAGATTTCTTTATTCTTTGATTAGAATAACCCTTATTTTAGGTCTTTTAATAACTTGCGATCTTATCTATCTTACTAGTGGCAATCAACTTCAGAATCTTATCACTCTCATCTTATCTTTCTGTGAGTGCAGTAATTCATATCTTTATTTTGTGTTTTAAGTTAAATTCTTCAATCAAACTTGTCTTGATAAAATGATTCTTGGTCCTTATTCATATTGGTATTGAAATCTCACTAATCATATTGATGAGGGTCATATCAAGTTATCTTCACACCCTCTCCTCTAAATGCATATTCATATACCTACTAGTGTCATCAAAATCTTGATGAAGGTATGACAGATTACCAAGGAAATATTTTATTATAATTAATCTCCTTTTGATGTGTGTAACCTTTAGTTACTAATCCAAAATTACACGTTTACGTTTTTACTACTACTAGCTTCCTTTTATATACTCACTTGCATCCTATAGGCTTTTTCTCTTTAGGAAGCTACACCAGCTCTCATTTATGATTCTTGTTTAAAGATTCCATCTCCTTTATCATAGCTCCCATTCACATATCATTCTTTTGCCTATTTATAACCTTTTGAAAGTTAATGCCTATATTTATTTGGTGACCTAATAGCGTGCCTTACTATATTCATGATTGTACTTTACTAATGCTCGTCTTATGATATTATTCTATTTTTTAAACCAAAAATTTTAAACTCTTTTAATTTTGTTCTAGGTTGTCTTTATTCCACTTCTACCTCCTTTATATTGTCTTTTACTAGTCCTAGCTCATGCTCTTTATTTGTTTGCTTCAATATATATTACTCATCAAACATTACATCCCTACTAATCACTATCTTCTTTAATGTTAGGTCTAAAAAGTTGCATTCCTCCACACTTTCAAGGTAGCCAATGAAGATACAATTATTTGACTTTAGATAAAGTTTTAACCTTTCATCGTTGAAAATATACATATAAGCAGGAAAACCAAAGGTTTTCAATCTAGATAAGTATATCTTACTTCTTGTCCATACTTCCTCTGACAGTCCCTTATCCAGTGATGTTCATGGTGGTTTATTGATGGTATAGCATATTATTCTCACAACTTTTGCCCAAAAAATTTGAAGAAGCTCACATCATTTAGCCTTTTCAATTATGAATTTGTTCATTCTCTTTGAAACATTATTCTACTATGATATTTTATGAAATGTGGAATGCATCTAAATCTGAAACTCTGCACAAAATTTCTAGAATTATAAGTCTGTATACTCTGGACCATTATCTGATCTTAGGTGTTTGATATTTTTACCTATCTAATTATCTATCTCAACCTTCTATTCCTTGAATTTTATAAAAATCTCAAAATTTTCACTAATCTTAACCCTTCCATCATAGTCAATGCACCTTATACAATCTTAACATTGTCTCTGTCGATTCTATAGTCAAAATTATTCATATGTAAATTAAAATTATTCATATGTAAAGTTCCCAAAGAAATAAAGTTTTTTCTCAAATATATTACATGCCAAACATCACACAACTTTTTTAGAACGCTATCAAACTTCTTGATCCTAACCTATCCTATTTTGATGATTTTGTAAGCTTTATCATCTTCTAATAAGATGGTGCTAAAGTTTTTTAACATATATGATACAAACCAAATTTTATTTAATGTCATGTGATGTGAGCATCTCATATGTAGAATCTATGAATTTTAAAGTTGGCTAGTTAAAACATGGAATATATCTTAATCATTGTAATCTAGGTATTTGTTCTATACTATATTAGCAAACCTTGATGAATCATCATATTTCCTTTCATTATCCTTCCTCTTCTTATTTAAATAGTCCCTCCTGATATGTGATATTTAGTTATAATGACAAACTATCTTTCTACCTTATATTTAGATCTAAAACTCATCTTGGACAAGCCATCCTTACTTGCTTCCTCCTATGATTTTAGTTTCCTTTTATACACATCCCTTAACCTTAAGGGCTTCACTGGTATTGAATTTTTATTGGTTTTAAACCAATATTACAGCATCGATATCTTTTAAATTAATTGTCTCTTTAGCCAATGTGAGTGATGCAACTAAGTGTTTATAAAAAAACATAAGGAATAAAATATAATCATTGCTTTTTCCTCATCGACAATAGTCATCTCTAGCCATAGCAAGTCTTTTACTATTTGGTTGAACACGTTGATATATTTTTTTTCAAATTTATTCTTTCCAACATCTTTAACATCTATAGTTTTGTTTTAGATACAACTTGTTTATGAGAGACTTTGACCTGTACTGACTCTCCAACCTCTTTCATATTTTCACAAGAGATGTAATCACGATGACATGGTATATGATCTTATCTACCAAACAAAGTTGTATCATTTAACCTATCTTGCCTATAACTCTTCCTAGTTAAGCTCATCTATGCCTTCTGGCTTGTTCTCTTGTGACTTATTCAGCATATCATATTATGCCAACAAATCCTTCACTCTTTATTGCTGCAGTCTAAAATTTCCAATCTGTTAAGTTTCTCTACTTTAAACTCTACAACTAAAGTCATTTTTGCATTAATAATATTATAATACCACTTGTTGACAAAATATATAGCCAGAATAAAGAATACTGAAAGAGAAAATGAGAACACAAGAAGATTGTTAATGAGTTTGACTCACTGGGTGTATCTACATACTTGTGACCCAAAGTCGACTATTTCACTATTAAAAAATATGATGATAAATACAACAATTAGGTTTATAGCACATTTATATATGGGACCTTAACTAGTACAATTTTATTCAAATAGTCCCTTTATATAAATTAACTTAATTTAACCATGAATTCAGTGGGTCTTAGAAACTTTTTAAAGTTCAAAGTCTACCAAAAATCACATTTTTAGATAAGGTTATCGTAACACTAGTCAAAATAAAATAACTAGACTACTACTATAGTAGTAGTAAGTTTAGGTCGATCTCACAGAGAGTGTGTGTAAAGTTACTGAAATAAAATTAATTAGTGTTTAGGAAAAAAGGGGTTTTGGATTTTGAAATAAGAAAATAAAATGAAACTAGACTAATAAAAACAAATTAAAAACAACATGCAAAAAATGATAAAAGTGGAAAATTCGTTTAGGACTCGATTCTTTAGTTCAATATCGACCACCCTAATTAAGCATACTTCATTGATTTGTTGTTCTCAAACTTCTCCTAGCAACTATTAATCGTGAGTTGATAATTAACTCGAGTTTTTCCTTAAGTTTTGTTTAATCAAGATATGATCGTTAACTAAACTTAACCGCCGAATAACCTAGGATATGATCTCCATATTTAATTAGGCAATAGCATTACAAATTAGAAAAACTGATTAATCAAGGCAACATCCACTTACGATGTGTCATTTAACCTAAGTCATATTATTCCTAATGATTATGAATCATTAGTCGCTACACATAATTTTCAACATAGCAATTACGAATTATATTGAAATTCTAGCAACGGGTTTGCAAATAAACGATTCAATAAACGCATTAAAATCATCTTTTCACAATACCCAATGGGTTTATACACAAATAACCAAACAATAACGAAAATTCGATTATCCATACACTAAACCCAAATCAATTAACATAGGAAAAAAATAGAAAAATACACTTAACCTAGGTCGTCGGCGTCGATGTCACCTCCGAACTGGTGTTGGGACATTACCCTTCCATGGGTCTCTCGCGAAAAAATGTTTTAGCCCTCATTAATAACCCTACCGAAGACCCTAGCTGCTCTGCCTTGTTCTGCCGCAAGCTCTCTTCTGTTCTCTTCTCACGCTACTCCCTCTTCTCCTCACTATTTATTGATGTGACAATTTAATCTTATGTGGCCACGCTCCTGTTCACTCTTCTGTTGCAAGCTCTCTTCTGTTCGCTTCTCACACTACTGTTTATATGATGTGACAAATAAAAATGTTGGGTCACGTTTTCAAAACCCTCATAGATTGCATCTGCTCCATCTGCGTATGTAGCATGAAACGTAAACTACATATGCGTTTAATGCATACGTTGTGTTGCATTTAATGCAAGCATAGTTTGTGTTTTCTTTTCCCACTCTACTGGCGTGTTTTCTTCCTTGTTGTGCTGCGTTTTGGTTGCTCTGCTCACCACTTAATTCACGTTGTTGTTTAGCTAATGGACTGCTACATTTTTTACATATTGTGCATGCATTTTGGTCCACCACATGCACGTTTCATGCTTCCACTTTGCATTTTGTTCTTTCATTTTTGTTGTCTTTATTTTTCTTCTTCTTACTCCATAAAGATAAATAAAAGTTAATCTTTAAAAAAATGGTCAAAATATTTTGACTAGTGTCTAATCATGACTATATAATCCCAAAAGTAATAGAAAACAACAAAATGTTTGTTTTGTTTGTTTTATTCTTTATCTCTTTTTTATTGAAAACTTAAAACAAGCAAGAAACAAACCAATAAAGAACACATATGCATACAAAAAGAAATGCAAAAATGTAAAGAAAAGAAATTTACTTTCCTTCAAGAAACAAACCAACAAAGAACACGTGCATATAAAAAGAAATGAAAAAATGCAAAGAAAAGAAATTTAATTCTCTTGGTTTGCCTCCTAAGAAGCGCCTTGGTTTAGGGTCACTGGCTCAACTCCATACTTTCCTCACATGACAAAATTATGATCTTCTGGTACTATAGTTAGTGTCATTTCCACGCGACTTTGTTTCATATAGGGCCTTAGTTGATTATCATTCCCATTTAGCGTCCTCCCTACCCTTAGACTTTCGATCTCTACTAAGCCCATACTTTCTTGAAAGATCTCGAATGTCTCTTCACCTTTTTTCCTGCTCATTTAATTCCTTTAACCTACTAGGTAAAAATAAAGAATCATTCTTAATAACAAAATAAAACTCAATATTTACCTTCGAGCTAAAAGATATAGCTTTTTCTTCCTCGAGCTCCTCCTCAACTTCTTCAACACAAGCAATTCACTGAGAATTGACCTCAAAATTCTTAAGCTCGTCATCACTCTGTAAGGTTTCCGCACTAATGTCCATTGGGTATACCTCGGGTTGATATGATTGCTCCTCTTCCATTTATGATTTTAGGTAGTCAATCCTCACTGCCATCTCACCCATTTAGGTTGCCATGTTTTGGTTTCTAGACGTTATGTGCCTCATTTCCTGTTGAAACTGTTGCAACTATTGTTGTAGGCTTTGTTGAAATTGGAGATTGTTAACAATCACAACATTCGTCAATTCTTCCAAAGATGTACCAGAGTTTTGACAAGAAGCTTCTGGTCCACACGGAAATTATTGTGTGTCCTACAAACTATCATGGAAGTAATTCTGATGATTATCCCATCCATAGCAAAAGGTAGGTTGATCAATCCAAACATTATTATAAGATTGAGAATATGAGTTATAAAAGAAATTACTTCCATCAAAGAAATTTTTATATTTTTTTCATAAGAACGAAACAGAAAAATGAAAGGGTCACGAAATAACTAAAAAGAAATCAATTACGAATAAATATATACAAAACACCAATTAAATCATAAATAAAAACTAAAACATCAAACTCCTCGACAACGACACCAAAATTGACAGCGCGTCGTAACGCTAGTCAAAATAAAATAACTAGACTACTACTATAATAGTGGTGAGTCTAGGTCAATACCACAGAGAATGTGTATAAAGTTCTTAAAGTCAAATTAATCGATGTTTAGAAAAAAAGGGGGTTTTGGATTTTGAAATAAGCAAATAAAATGAAACTAGACTAATAAAAACAAATTAAATAAAACATGTGAAAAATGATAAAAGTAGGGAATTCAGTAGGGACCCAGTTCTTTGGTTCAATCTCAACCTACACCCTAATTAAGCATATTTCATTGATTTGTTATTCTCAAACCTCTCCTAGCAACTATAATCGTGGGTTAATAATTAACTCGAGTTTTTCCTTAGGTTTTGTTTAATCAAGATATGATCGTTAATTAAATCTAACCACCGAATAACCTAGTATATTATCTCTAGATTTAATTAGAAAGTAGCATTACGAATTAAAAAAATCGATTAATCAAGGCAACAACCACATATGATGTGTCATTTAACCTAGGTCATGTTATCCCTAATGATTCGGAATCATTAGTCGCTACACATGAATTGCAACATAACAATTATATATTATATCGAAATTCTAGCAATGAGTTTGCAAATAAATGATTCAATGAACGCATTAAAATCATCTTTTCACAATACTCAATGGGTTCATATACAAATAACCGAACAATAACGAAAATCTGATTATCCATATACAAAACTCAAATCAATTAACATATGATAACACAGTCAATTTCTAATGAAAGAAAGAAATAACAATTCACTAATGTGACAATTTAATCTTATGTGGCCATGCTCCTGTTCACTCTTCTCTCGCAAGCTCTCTTCTGTTCTATTCTCACGCTACTGTTTATATGATGTGACAAATAAAAATGTTGGGTCATGTTTTCAAAACCCTCACAAATTGCATCTACTCTGTCTACGTTTGCATTTTCTTTTCCCACTCTGCTGGCACGTTTTCTTCCTTGTTGTGTTGCGTTTTGACTGCTTTACTCACCACTTAATTCACGTGGTTGTTTAGCTAATGGACTGCTGCATTTTTTGCATACTGTGGATGCGTTTTGGTCCACTACATGTACGTTTCATGCTTCCACTTTGCATTTTGTGCTTTCATTTTTCTATCTTTTTTCTTGTCTTTATTTTTCTTCTTCTTGCTCCATAAAGACAAGCAGAAATTAATCATAAAAAAATGACCAAAATATAGAGATTTCAACTCACTTTAACTTTTTTGCTTTCGAATCGTACCTAAAATCGCACATTAGTCAAAGTAAATATCTTAAGCAATTTTATGTCAATAATCGCTAAGTATTATAAAATAATTTCATAATCGATTAAGTATCTATCAGTTCAATATGTTGACATGGTTGAGACATGAATGTGACCTCAATATCTAATTCTAAAACAAAACACAAGTTCTAACACGCCAGTGTCTCCAAATAGTAAATCCTCCTATTTCTTTACACACTAATATATGACATCTGCCATGCCCATATCCTCGTGTCTTAGATCTTACTAAGTTCTTTATGAACATATGTTAAACTCATATCCTCACTCCTGGTTTGTAGAATGAGATACGGTCTAAGTCACATTTGTGTTTAAACCGGGTTCACTCAAAGACTTGCAAAGAAAATTTCATTTTTCAACCCAAAAAAAATTCATTTACGTTCGTGTTTTGAGTTAATTACTTAATAATGTGGATCAATCTTAGAATTTGATACTGTATTAATGGGTATAATGAATTTGATACGTGGATACTATTCTGTAGTAGTCGCTTAAAAAAACAATACAAAGAGATATTATCATATATCTTGGATTATGAGTTAAATATTCATGAACTTTTTGGAAGTTCTCTTGTTTGGCAGGGAATTTGTGGTAACAAGAAGTTGGTCACTATCTTACAATTGATTGTGGATGGGGTACATATACTTGTATTATGGCCATATCAACATTAATAGACGTTCATGTCATTGATTCGTTGTCTCTGTCCGTGAACACACTGGGTGTTGTACCTTATACACAAATGTCGACTTTGGATGCTAAACTTTGAAACGTAATAGTATTGTCCTTGAAATTTTAAACAATATGCTTCATATTTTAAACACATGAAGAAGTCCTCGGGGATGCGACAAATTGTCCTGTTCAACGCCAAATCTTGCCAGAATACGCAATTAAATACTAATAACAATATCTACCTCCTCACGCAATTTTAATACTTTTATATGGAAAATCAATAGTTTTACCATCTCGTATGATTTTCTCTTTTAATTCAATGCTCATATTAAGTATTCATCATGATTATAATATAACATCTACTCCCTTCTATTCAAAATAAGTGTCGTTTTAGAAAAATGCACACTTATTAAGAAAATTAGCGAAATATCTGATATACCCTTATTAATTACATGTTAAAGTGTCTTGAAAATATAATCTGTGTAATTAAGATGTGAGAGAAATTA
>JANKOE010000206.1:21996988-22009117 GCA_026284465.1 Erythroxylum citrifolium | reverse complement strand
AAATATGCATAAAAAGTCACAAACGACACTTATTTTGAATAATTAAAATCCCTCTAAAACGACACTTATTTTAAATAAGAGGGAGTAATAGTTAATGATTTAAACATGTCGATTAAGAAAAAAGTTTTATGTTTTCAAAAGCAATACGCATTAATCCAAGGGGTGTGGTTGAGTGGCAGGGACTCATCCATCCTTAACCAAAGGTCATGGGTTCGATCATTGACTTTGGGTATGGAGCAGCCTTAAATCCTTGAGCCAGCTGTCCCACCATGTGAGATGCCTACAAACCAGCGAGGGGATTAGTCACTGAATTCGCCGGTGTGAATACCCTGATCAAAGACTAAAAAAAAAAAAAGCAATACGCATTCAGAATCCATCTCAATGCGGCAACTCGTCTCATGTTCTCCAACACTATCATTAAAAACACCTAATCACTACTCGGACTCAGAGCTAATTAAGTTTGGATTAATGGCCACACGTGAGACGTATTACAACTTTCACTCTATAAATAAACATAATAATGTGAGCGATGCCTTGATGTTCTATTTCTCCTTTTCAACAAAATATGGCTTTCTCAGCTGACAAGCAACGCCAGCAGCTGCATACCACCACCATGTACAGAGTCGCCACCACTGCTCCTCCCCCATCTCCGTCCGCCCAAGGTAAGAGCCAGCACGTCACGGCCGGAGCTGCCGCAGACGCTCTCTCGCGTCTGCTCCACCGCCTCCCTCCGAATCTCTCCCTCCCAACTCGTCGGTCCACTGCCACATCGGCGTTTTTACCGGTGATCTCTCTCGCTGACACTAACTCAGCCGATCTTTTGATGTCAACTTCTAGCGAAAAGGGTTTCTTTGAACTCATTAGCCATGATGTTCCTTCCCAACTCGCTCACTCGGCCGAGTCAGAAGCGATCTCGCTCTTTGATCTCTCTAAAAACGAAAAAGAATTGAATTTTCCCAGAAACCGGCCTCTGGGTTTTGAAGACAACGAGGACGGAAATGGTGAGTTGTTTTGGTTGGAAGCAACGTGTTTCAGTGATTCAAAAGAGTTGAGATTGGCTTCTCTGCATCAGTTAACTCGGGCTCTGGAGAAACTGGGTTTGGAGATAGTTGAAAAGCTCTCAACTGTAATGGGATTTGAGAACCCAATAGGAATAGACCCGACCCGGTTTTGTTCAATAATGTTGTTGCATGGGAGCTCGCACAAGGACATACCAGTGATAACAGGTGGGTCATACCCGTACATACTCGGGTTACAGTATCAAATCCGGCCCCAGAAGTATTATGTTCTAGGAGATTTGGGGTGGTCAATAGTGTCACCGCAAGTGGATTCAATAATGGTCACCATCGGAGACATTGCGCAGGTGCGTTTCAGATTTTTTTTTGGTATACGATGTTGAACACTGTGATCTAAAATAATTAATTAGCTCCAACGCCAGATATTTTATTGGATAACAAATGGTTCAGTTCGATTTTTGTGGCAGAGGATAGAGATGGGTCACGGGTGTTCGTAGGATTGCTAATCTTAGTAAATGTAGATAATTTTAATTAGGCGGCAAAAGCATGATCAAACGTCTGACATTGTGTTTACTTTACGCTAAAAAGAATTGTGTCTAACTTTGTATTGGAATGGTGTAAAATCGAATCATTACACCCTTGGTAATGTCCATACTCGAGAAATAATTTCTGACTGACTGGTGCCTGCAAAGTCTGTGCCACTGCCAACTGACAACCCTTTCAATGATTCAAATCAAATCTTCACATTCCGCGTCGTGTGTGAACTCATCATGTGTGGGCGAGACAAGCCTTGTCCAATTTCCTTGGGCTAGGTGCCTTGGGCTCATCATGGTTAAGTTACCCTTCAGTCTTCACGGGAGTAGAACCTGACTCATCTATAGGCACAATAGGAAAGGGGCCATGCCCATTGTGGAAGTCAATTTCTTCTCACGAAGAGTCTGTATAAGTTCTGGTTGTACTAGAATCATTTGACTTGTGAGAACTAAAGAAGACGTGGTCGGCAATTAAAATGGCAGGTGTGGACTAATGGGAAGTTGAAGAAAGTGAGAGGCAGGCCAGTGAGATGCTTGGAAGATGACATCAACACCTCTCGCTGCGTGTCAATGACCTTGTTGTTAACTCTCCCCTTAGAAACCAAAGTGTCTACCCTCATTCCTAAAGCCGTCCCCTGCAGCCACGCCTATGAGCAGAATATCAGAGAAGAAGAAGATGAAGAACAGAATCATGGGAGCATTGTAGAGAAGGAAGAGAGGTTGTTTGAGCCTTTCGTTTTCGAAGATTATGCTCGGAGAGTGTACCATGAACCCCTCCTCTTCAAGGACCCCCTTGATAGATATCGTATCTAGATTATCATTAGTTTCTTGGCCACATTCGTTTTTTCTTTGTTCATGTTGGATCTTAATGTCTGGAACATTAGCACAGTTATGCCTTCGCTTGAGTTACTCGGAGTTATTTTCGTAATTATATCTTGAATGTTGTAATATTAAGTGATGGTTATGAGGGATCTTTAATGATTTCACCATGAATCCTTTCTTTCATGCAATTGAAACAAGGCTTTTGGGGCGCTCGTGTAGTGGAAAACTTTTTGATGTTTAGTGGAGGAGATATCAACTTTGTTAAAGATCATATTGTATATGGAATTCGAATCTGGTATTCTCCCTAATATAAATTGGAGTGGCCATTTTAAATCGACCAACCGACCAAAGAAAAGAAAACTGTTAAAAGAAAAACAAAAAGAAGGAAAATTGAGATATATGAACAAACTGACAGTGACAGAGACCGTAATTTTGCAGTTGAAGCTCCTCCGTATGCACACTTGCCTTAGCTTGAAAAGAAAGCAAAACGAGAGAGACCCAAAAGAAGTAAGAGTGATCAAGTAGAGAACAGCATGATGTTTTGGTGTACTCACTACAAATGGGTAGGTGCCTTAGCCTTTACTTTTCTCAATGATAAAGCTACGAATAATTCTGATTGGTTTGGCGTTGGCCCTTTAAACACAAAAATCATCATTAATAGTAAAGAGCCTTAACAATGCATCAACTGACTTGGGATATAGTTGTTGGTGACGGAGAAAGCTCACATCGGTGCTCCATAATCTCGGGTTAAAACGAAACGTAGAAGTTCAATGCTTGCAGTTCGGAGTTTACTTACCCGACTTAAACATTGACCAGCCCACCAACCGTAATCGGAAAATTTAATATTGCAGAAGGAACTTTTATGGAATGCTTGGAACATCACATGATGATTTTCTTGAGACTTCATTTGGAAACTAGTTTTGGGTTGATAATTCTATTCATATAAATAACTGAAAAAGAATTGTAACAAAAAGAGAAATGGAGCTCATGTTTGTATCCTCTGCTATCATCTTATTGTTGCAGGTTTGTTTTAGATCCTGAGAAAAAGGCCTACTGCAACAACTAGACTATCCTGTCCTCACTTGCTCCATAGACTAACATATTTCGTACCATACGCAATGATTAATAATACGTTTATGTAATTCTTGTATGTGCTAACAAAAGTTGGAACCTATAAGAGCAATTCACATCAATTAAACTAATATCTGGTAGATTGGGACAGACTAGACAAAGCTTTGAAATCACTCATCTGTGCCTGTTCCGGTTTCTTTTGATATTGATAGAATAAGAAGCATTTAGCAAGATAGGATTATAAACGAAAATGTTGAGAAAGACAGCTCTCCCTCCACCAGAAGCCTAACCAGTTGAAGAAAAATCCATCCCACCAAATCCTATATCAAACCAAACACTACGAAAACTAATGCAATTCTTAATCTCTCTATCTTTATTTCTTTTTCTTGTTCAATGTTTCTCTATATTTCAAGCTCTCTCCTTTCTCTTCCCCCATCACCGCCATACTCATGCACCCGTCAAGAAGGAAATCACCTCTTCTCTCCTCAGTTACATTAGCCATGAAGCAGAGGAAAAACAACAATCTCTCCGTTTTTGTTGTGGTGTTCTCTATATTTCTCTTTGGGGTCTTCATGTACAATGAGGACGTTAAGTCAATAGCCGAGTTTCCGTTTTCATGGCCTAAATCTCAAGAAATCCAAGAAGAGCCATCAAAACAAGCCTCCCCAGCTCGAGAAACTTTCAACAATATTGAGGACCAGGAAATTGCCGCTTCAATAAACTCAAGAACTTCACTTGAAGAGCCTCAGGTGGATCAGTCTGATCAGGGAAGTCAAGAATCCGATTATTTGAAGTCTAGTGTGTCGAATAATAAGATCGAATTGCCATTTATTGAGGAAGAGGACGAAGAAGTTGAATTGCCACCAGAAGACTGCGATCTTTTCACAGGAAGGTGGGTTTTTGACAACGTGACACATCCACTGTATAAAGAAGATGAATGCGAGTTTTTGACAGAGCAAGTGACTTGCATGAGAAATGGAAGAAAAGATTCTTTGTATCAGAACTGGAAATGGCAACCTAATGATTGTTCGCTACCAGCGTAAGTACTTATAAAGATTCGTTCTTTTGGGTACTAGGAAATCACTTAAAAGGATTATTGAATTTGAGCAAGTACTCGCAAACATTCTTGATTTGATGGTTTCTTCTTTCCGCTAAATGTATGTTCCAGGTTCAAGCCAAGGCTATTGCTGAACAAACTGAGAAACAAGAGGCTTATGTTCGTAGGAGATTCGTTGAATAGGAACCAATGGGAATCAATGGTTTGTTTTGTTCAATCAGTAATTCCTCCTGGAAGGAAAAGCTTGAACAAAACAGGATCTCTCAACATTTTCAGGGTTGAGGTACCTTCACTCCCTGCCTCTCTGCATTATTCCTCTCTTTCTCATCACAAACAAAAGAAAAATATATGGTGGGTAATAAGTTGATTTCCTAGACAAAATATGTCCAGCATTTCAATGTTTTGCACCGTTCATCATGCTAATGATTTTTAGCCCATAAACTCAGATATCCTTTTCATTATTTTTGAGACAATTTTTTATAAATGGAACTATTTGGAATAGGGTGTATTAAAATTTTCACATGTATAATTTTACAAAATTGATAGGTTCCTCTTATGTAGCTCTGGATGGTTACACTGAAAGTTATAGTAGCTGCGATGCAGATTCTTTCCTTCCATCAAAGTAAAAAAGTGATAAAGAAAACAGAAACAAGACCAACGTTGGAACCTTGATTTTAAGAAAGAAATAACTGTGTCTTGATATTTGTCATGCAGGACTACAACACCACAGTAGAGTTCTATTGGGCACCATTTCTGGTGGAGTCAAATTCTGATGATCCCAACATGCATAGCATCTTGAATAGAATAATCATGCCAGAGTCCATCAACAAGCACGCTGTCAACTGGAAAAATGTAGACTACCTCATTTTTAACACTTACATTTGGTGGATGAATTCTTTCTCCATGAAAGTTCTGTAAGTGCCTTGTGTTTTCTTTTTAAGAGCAAATTAATACTTTTGTGAGTTGACATATACAAGTAGGTTATCACAATGGTTGATCTGTTGGGTTTTGATGATTACACAGACGTGGATCTTTCGATGAAGGGTCCACAGAGTACGATGAGATTGAACGGCCAGTAGCATATGGAAGAGTTTTGAGGACCTGGTCTAAGTGGGTGGACGAGAATATAGATCCCATTCGTACGACTGTGTTCTTCAGTAGCATGTCTCCCCTACACATCAAGTAATGTCCAAATCTAAAGTATCATTTCTATCTACTTCCTCTTATCATATTGGTTGTATCTGCAGCTTTTCTTCCGATACAAAGTAACGTCCTGCTATATGCAATAAAAGCATGGGATATTTATAAATTAATTATCAAGAAAAACTAATCTTTGACCTTGTCATCTTTGTTTAAGCTTTCCTTGATGAATATAATGACCCCTGAAAGCATTAGGTTTAACCTCTTTTGTTTTTCTAATCGTACCAACAAGATGGATGCCAAGTTTAGGTATTGGGTGAGATTGGGAGTTGACAGTGGGCCTTGGGTACTGTAACCATGGTTTGGTCCAACCGTAAAGTTGTTTATGTTTGTCTTCATTCAGGAGCTTGGACTGGGACAATCCTGATGGCATAAAATGTGCAAAGGAAGCAACTCCAATTCTCAACCAAACAACGCCATTAAACGTTGGCACAGACCGTCGGCTTTTCGCCATTGCAGCAAACGTGACCAAGTCCATGATAGTGCCTGTCCATTTTATCAATATCACCACTCTTTCAGAGTACAGAAAAGATGCGCATACCTCCGTCTACACTATTCGACAGGGCAAGCTGCTGACGCAGGAGCAACAAGCCGATCCGGCAACGTACGCTGATTGTATTCACTGGTGTCTTCCAGGGTTGCCTGATACTTGGAATGAGTTCCTTTACACTCGTATCATTTCTAAATCCTGACCAAAGTGGGATTTGTTCGTTCTTTTCTTTCTCTTTTTATGGTCAATGTTGTCCGTAATTTTCTCTTTATTTACCCTTTCCGTTCTTCTCATCGTAGCGGTCCAGTTTTTGTTTGCCCCCCTTAAAAATTTTCAACTTTTTGTGCAGTATCCTCTAAATTGGGAAAAACGTGCCTGGAGGAAACATTTGAACAATTGTATACACTTATTTGAATTGTATAATTCACCTTTCCAGAACGAAATAAAGTAAATAGTAAATACAAAAGTCCTGTTTATGCACAATTTTCTTCCATTTTCCCACCTTTGTTAATTTTTTCTTATTATTTTTATCTCTTATCTACTCCATCAAACCAAAACATCACGTGCATCCTTGGACGAATGTTGTTATTATTACTGACAGAGAGATGCTCCCCTGCATGTGCTCAGAAAATTAGTAAGGAAAAAGCACT
Organism: Erythroxylum citrifolium; assembly: GCA_026284465.1. Classification (NCBI taxonomy): domain Eukaryota; kingdom Viridiplantae; phylum Streptophyta; class Magnoliopsida; order Malpighiales; family Erythroxylaceae; genus Erythroxylum; species Erythroxylum citrifolium. The sequence goes on along the minus strand of JANKOE010000206.1, from coordinate 22,002,278 downwards.
TTTATATTGTTCACCAATTGTATCACAGCAGGAAGCCAACTTCCTCAGCAACAGCTAGGAGTTCAACTTTCAAGCAACCTTGGAGTCCCTCTTATCCATGGTCGAGTCGCTTCCAAGACTTATGCTCATGTCTTGCAAGAAATGGAGGATAAAATCAAATTGCTTTGGCAAGTCGGGCTACTTTATGCAAGTCAGTTATGGCCTCAATTCCACTATATAGTATGCAATCAACAAGCTTCTCCGTGATTGTGTGTGTAAAAATAGACTAAGCTCAAAGAAATTTCCTACGAGGGGAAGTTCCAAAACTTAAAGGAAATTACACCTCATTAAATGTGATGTAATATGCAACCCCAAATCGAGAGGAGGTTTCGGTTTTCGCAGTATGAAAAATGGAATGAAACCTTACTTTCAAAATTACCTGAGCTTTTCTCCCATCGTTCGGAAGTATAGGCCAAAGTCCTGCGTGCCAAATATAAACTACCACCCGAAGACATCCCTGGACTCCTCCCCATTAAAAATGCATCTCACCTTTGGCGCCACCTCAACCACATCTAGGACTTATGCTTGATTGGAATCCTCTGGACAGTTGATACTGGCCACCGAGTTTTTTTCTGGAAAGACATCTAGCTCGAAGCAAGGAAGCCCCTCATAAAATTGGCAATTTCACCTGTCCCCCACCATAAAGTCGACCTATTTGTTTGTGAATTTGTTGACTCTAATGGGGGCTGGGATTTAAACAACTTACAGGGGAGGCTACCGTGGGACATTATCCAGCAAATCCATGCTCATTTTCCTCCACAAGCAAACGCACGTCCAGATAGACCATTGTGGGTTTTGATAAATTCAGGAACCTTCACTGCATCTTATGCTTACAACCTATTCTGTGGAAATCAATGGAGAAACCCAAAGCACAAATAGACTATGGTTTGGTCATGGAAACGACTAGAACGTATTCAAACTTTCCTTTGGTTGTGCCTACACGAAGCTCTCCCTACCAATGCTGAAAGGAAACAGAGACACCTCACTTTATATGATGACTGCTCATTATGTGGAGGAGTAGAAATCTTGCCCACAAGTGAAACATTTCTAGACCAAGTTCATCCCCTAAGGTAAACATTTTAATTTTTTACAAGGAACATCACTGACTGGTTTATCAACAACTTGCTGGAAACCTGCTGCTAAATGAGACGCCTTGGACAACAATCTTTGGAGTCGCATGCTGGTCCCTTTAGAATAACAGGAATCTGTTTTGTTTTGAGGGAGAAGGACATTCTGAGGACTCTCTTGTCACCTAAATTCTGGAAAAATCATGAGAAGTCAATTATGCAAACATGCAGCTATGCATTATGGAAAAACCCAGCAGACTAGAGGCTTTCATTTGTTGGCAAGCATCATACTAAAGCGAATTGGCACAAGATTAATGTTTATGGAGCCTCCAAAACAGATACACAGCTCGTTGTGGTAGGAGGATTAATCCAAGATGAAACAGGCCTGTCGCGTGGAGCTTTTGTGGCCAGCATAGGGATTAGCTCAGAATTTTTGCCTTACTCACAACTTGGGAGCTAGATTTCTGACGAAGTATACTAGAGCTTGATAACAAAGTATTATTGATATCCTTCAACACAATCAACCAGTGAGCAACCAATATAGTGCCCTCTTCTAATAAACTATGGAGGTTCTTCAAAGATAATGGATAGTCTATATTCAACACACTTACTAGGAGGGCAACAAATGTGCTGACGCATTGGTGACCTTTTCTCTAAGCCAACCTCTTGGACTACAGATTTTAGAGTCTCCGCCTGATTGTGTCAAAAACCTTCTATCGTAGGATAGCATGTCATTGCCTTGTAGTGTTGTACAATTCTGAGCTTAGCATGTCATTGCCTTGTAGTATTGTAGAATTTTGAGCTGGGCACGTTGTGCCTTCCCCTTGATCAAAAAAAGAAAATTTATAAGTTTTGTGATGAGTTTAAGAAGTATATTAATTGCAATATACAAATTTATGGTTTATTTGATATTGATTAAATGTTAGGGTATTAAGTGTATTTAATAAAATTTTTGAAGTTTGTTGATTCTTTTAAGAAAAAAATATATAAATGGTTGGTGACACTAGTGGACAAAAAAAACTCGATTTCTATCAAGCTCATTTATTTTTTCTTTTTGAATACAATGGAACTAAAACACAATTAATCTAAGTCTCGCAAAACACGGCGGTACTCAATTCCCTACCTGTCCCGTCTGATGAGATCTTGGATGGTCAAAGGGGGCTCTCGAAGTATAAGGATTCCTAGACAGTTCCAAACTGCAACTGCCACCAGGTGATCCACGCACTGGTTTCCCTCCCGATGTATGTGTTGAATGTGCACCTCCCAATCACGTTAGAGCAATCCTTGTATACCTGCCAATAAAAATTGATTACTATCAGTCTCGAAAATGGGCGATGAAAGCAAGTTAATAACTTCTAGGGTGTCTTCTTCTAAGATGACCCAACGGTAACCAAAATTCTAAGCGAGTGTGAGGCCCGAGTGGATGTCCCAGAGTTTGGCCATAATGGATGAGCTGCTACCAATGTGCTGAAGAAAGCCTCCGCACCACTGCCCCCAACTATCGCGAATAAGACCCCCAGTGGTAGCTATGTCCAATCTCGGATTAAAAGAGCCATCCGTGTTCAGTTTATCCTAGTTCGCTGGTGGTAAAGTCCATCCTACTCGGCGACCCAACAAGAGGCCCAAATTTGGAACTATGCAGCTTTCCACTTCTCTCGCTCGTTCTATCCATTCAACGTAATCTATAACAGCTTTCATTCTGTCGACCGACCATTCAAAATCCTCATCGAAAAGGCTTTTGTTGCGCCATGTCCAAAGCATCCAACAGGCAACCCCAAATATCATTGCCCACTCCCTTTGCATCTCTTGGGATTGCTTGAGTAGATTGGTTCTCATGCAAATTTCCTCAACTTGCTGGAAAAAAATCGAAATCAATCACCATCGGGGGAAATTTTCTCCAGAAATCATGCACTTTTGGACAGTCTCGAAGGACATGTAAGGTGGACTTCTCCTGGCTGCAAAAATGGCAGCTGCTATCGGGCACAATATGCCACTTCACACTTTGTTGGTTCATGAGGAGTTTTTTCTGAGTCATGAACCAAAGGAACACCCGGATCCGTTAAGGACCCAGCCATTTCCAAAATAATTTCCAGGGACAGGTAGAATTAATCGAGGTGCTCCCTTTAATAATCTCGTAAGCTGACATGAACGTAAATCGTCCATTACCCGTGTATCTCCATCAGACGGTATCTTTTGCGGCAAAATCAGGAGTGTGGTTTATAGTCGCTATATCCATGCATACTGAAGCTGGAAGGTACTGTTGGAATGAGGTCCACATCTAGCTGCCATCACTGTTTCGCAAGTCCACTAGTTTAGCGTACAAGTCGCCCTTCGGTATGGGAGCGGTCGCCACAGAAAGTAAAGGGCCTCAATCCTCCACCTAATTGTCTAGCTAGAAACATATTCGACTCCCATTACCCAGTGTCCAGGTTAAGCCTTGTTGAAGATACAGCCAAGTGGCCGCAATTCCTTTCCAGAAAATCGAAGCTCCTACTCGAGCAATCGTGGGAGAGATATGTTCGGTTTCAAACCGGTATTTAGTCCGTAGGACTCGGGCCCATAAGGTCGTTGGATGCTTAATCAGCACCCAATTCATTTTGGTTAACAAGGCATCATTGGTCGTCCGAATGTACTTAATGCCTAGACCCCCAGAAGCTTTGGGTTGGCTAACCGTCTCCCAATTAATGAGGGGTATTTTCCTCTGCTCTCCCGTAGATTCCCAAAGAAAGTTCCTCGTAAATTTTTCCAGGTCATCGCATACACTTCATGAAAGGCGCACAGTTTGCATAATGAAGACAGGGAGTGCCGAGATCACAGATTGGGATAAGGTGACTCGGCCAGCGAGAGACAGTTGTCGAGCTCGCCACCCGGTAAGTTTCTTTTGGGCGTTATCCAGAATGTGTTGATAGGTGTTCTGCCTAGTTCGCTCATGAAGCAAGGGAACGCCTAGGTATTTGCCTAGGTTATTTGTGGGCTTGATATGGAGAGCTTGACTGATTTGACGCATAGTGTCCGATTTAATGTTCTTGGAAAAGAAAATCTTAGTTTTGTCCGTGTTGACCTTTTGTCCAAACGCCGTACAGAACTCCTCCATCGTTTGAGCAATCACTTGAGCCTGGGAATCCGTAGCTTTGAAAAACAGGAGGAGATCATCCGCAAAGAACAGGTGGGACAACGGGGGCCCTGTAGGGCTCAATTGTATCAGTTTCCATCGTCCATGACCCACTTCTCTGCATATAATATGTCCTAGACGTTCCATGCAAAGGACAAAAAGATATGATGAGAGAAGGTAGCCTTGTCGAATCCTGCGAGAGGGGTTAATAGTATCTGAGAGCGAGCCCTGCCAAACTACCTGTGTGGTCACTGTCATAACACATTGCATGATGACCCCAATTAGGGGATCCAGAAGACTAATATCCTCAAGTGTGTTGTGGATAAATTCCCAACGAAGGCGATCGTAAGCTTTTTCTAAATCTACTTTGATCACCAAAAAGCCCTTCCGCCCTGTCTTACGTCTCATCGAATAGATAACTTCTTGGGCAATAATGATGTTATCAGTAATTTGCCGACCCGGAATAAAACTACATTAATTCTCCCTTACAAGACGGTCTAAGTGGGGTTTAAGTCTGTTCACAAAGGCTTTAGAGAGAATTTTGTAGAGGACATTACAGAGGCTTATCTGGCGAAACTGATCAATACGCGTTGGGGAAGGATTTTTGGGGATGAGAACAAGGAGTGTTTGGTTTAAGTCCCTGTACCAACGTGCTTGTCCAAACAACGACTTGATGTATTTCATCACTTTAGGACCAACCCTCTCCTATTGCTTCTGAAAGAAAAGAGCATTGAACCCATCCACCCCAGTGCTTTATTCGGATTCATATTAAAAACCGCTTGTTTGATCTCATTGTCCTGAATGGGAGTGGCTAAATCCCATAAAGTGTATTTAGGCAATTGTGGGAAGGCTCTTGTAGTCCTAATCAGGGCTGGATTAACTTCGTCGCTTGTAAACAGATTGGCAAAGTAGTCGTGGGCTAATTGACGCAGATGCCTCGAATCAGAAACTATGTCCCCCTGAGAGTCCTTGAGACTCTCAATCTTCATTTTCTTATGTTTAGCCATGGTGAGGGTATGGTAAGACTTGACAAACCCCAGTCTAACTGAAAACAGTAGTTCAATCCTTTTAG
>JANKOE010000206.1:21968346-21983956 GCA_026284465.1 Erythroxylum citrifolium | reverse complement strand
GTTATTTTTAGTTCATTAGATAATAATAAACATTGGTGTATTTTTCATTTCAATAAAATATTTTATTTTTATTTATTATTATAAAATTTTCATCTTATTTATTATATTCCGGTTTGATAGCGGTTCACTACCGGTTGAACCTCTAAACCTTGAACCTTTCCTTCCAGTCCGGTTTTTAAAACATCGGAGGAAATTGTTACAAACTTTAGTGAGTTGGCCAACAAATCATTTGTCACAATCTTACAAGCGGGTCTATGTTTACCCTCCTTTATTCCGAATCCATTTAAGAAGCCCTACATCCACTTCCTCTAAGAACCAATCAAGTGAAATTGAAGAATATTATCTTAAAAAGCGTATAGCAAGAACAACACTTGGATAAAGATAGCGACGAATCAATCCCAAAAGTTAATTGTTACACATGATAGTGGCTCTTCGTCGGCGGCTAACTACTTTGCGCAGGATGAATCTGTTTATGATTATTAGCTGGATGTTAATTTATCACCTATCCCTGATTTTTTTAGAAAAAAGAGAGTCCCATCTTCCCCAGGTATAATAATAGTACCGTTTTTGGGACTTTAAGAGCCGTTGAAGGTACCATATTCTAAAGCGACATAACAACTCTTCACGCAATAAGACTGCTTAACAACTACATGAAAGAAACTTGATAGTGAATTAACCTACGAAACCATGTACCAAGGACGGAATTAACCACTTAAAAATTGCATATTGACTTCCTAGCTTTATGATTCTTTGTTTCCAACATTTATAACCACGAAACACTATATTTGGAGCTGATCAACGCCGATGCCCGGCTCCACTTTAACTTATCAAAATGAGTCTTGTTTCTGCCAACCAGAGATGCCATTCAATACCGTTCTTAGTTCTTGGGGTGATCCTTGTTGTATCTTTTCTTCAATCCAACCTTTCCCGTGAAAACATAACGTTCGTTAGTTACCAATTTTCATCTCCAGATAGCCAAAAGAATCTCCGGGAACCGTTCGATTCAGGCGTTTCAGCGGTCCAGGGAACTTCCAAGAATGAAACTGACCAAGAAGAAGAAATGATATTTGCGGACAAAGATGTCGTGCCGTTAGAGGCCTGTGATATTTTCACAGGCGAGTGGGTTTTGGATAACGAAACACATCCTTTATACAAAGAACAAGAATGCGATTATCTATCGGAATGGGTGACATGCACAAGGAACGGAAGACAGGATTCTCTCTACCAGAACTGGAGATGGCAGCCAAGAGATTGCTCTCTACCCGTGTAAGTATTATAGTATTAGTACTGATGGTTAACTCAGTATTCATATTGTGTTTATTATGAGATGTTTGTAATTTTGTGTTAAGGTTCAAGCCTAAAGTGTTACTGGAAAAACTGAAAGGAAAGAGGTTAATGTTTGTCGGCGACTCCATTCATTTTAATCAGTGGCAATCCTTGGTTTGCTTGGTTCAATCTGCGGTTCTACAGGGCAGGAAGAGTTTGGATCATTCAAGTTATATCAAAGTTTTTAAAATTGAGGTAGCATTGCAATAGAAAGTAAAACAATTTCTTATTGTCTTTGATCTGAAAAGGAATAACGTTAATTATTCAATCATGTAAACAGTTGTTTGTACGACAGATTACACATTATTATGGGGTTGAAGCTTAACTACCTCCCTCCAGAAAATGAATATTCTTATCATCTTGACAACCCATTGGAAAAAGGCAACGACATTTGCACCACCTAATCAATCAATATATGGTGTGGTAGAGGTAGACTATTTATTTTCTTAATACTTGGTTTTTATAGGACTACAATGCTACAATCGAGTTTTATTGGGCGCCGTTCCTAGTTGAATCAAATTCAGACCCGCCAACGATGAGGGACGGGAAAACAGACGCCATAATAATGCCTGAATCCATATCAAAGCACGGTGAGAACTGGAAAGGCGTCGACTACCTCGTATTCAACACCTATACTTGGTGGCTCAAGTACCCCACGATCAAAGTTGTGTAAGTTCAGATCATTTCTTTGGCTAATATTCACCACAAGTATAATACTTCGAGATAATAATAAAAGCCCTGTTATTGCTGAAAAAGCCGAGGGTCGTTCGCTGAAGGGGCCACCGAGTACGATGAGATTGATCGGCATTTGGGGTACGAGAGAGTTCTAAGGACATGGGCGAAATGGGTTGAGGATAACGTTGATCCAACTACAACAGCCGTGTACTTTAGTAGCATGTTCCCTCAACATCTAAGGTACGCACAAAGAACATCCTCGCAGCCTTTTGTCGACAATGTAGGTGTGTAAGGATCGGATATAGTCTGTCTTACGTCTTTCGAAATGGGAAATCAACCTACCTTGTAAAAGGTTTCTAAAGGTCAGACTCTTCAGCGAGAGACTAAGCAGTATAGCTTGGCAGATATAGGAGATTATGTGGTTAATTGACCCATGATGACCTTATAGCAACTACATTTAGTCAATTTTTCTATCTCGGCAGGAAGCAATAGCAATTTCTTACTTACACAATCATTCCAAATGGCATATGCATAGGAGCTCCAACTGGAACAATTTGGATGCGATTAACTGCGCCAAAGAGACAATGCCAATATTAAACAAGACCACACCATTGGACGTAAGCACAGATTGGCAATTTTTTGCAGTTGCGACCAATATAATCCAATCCATGAAATTTCCAGTTTACTTCCTCAATATAACCACCCTTTCAGAATACAGGAAAGATGCACATACCTCTGTTTACGCCGCTCACGATGGTGTACCACTGACTGTGGAGCAGAAATCTAACCCAGCAATATATGCAGATTGCCTTCACTGGTGCTTACCTGGAGTACCAGATACTTGGAATGAGCTGCTCTATGCACGCATCGTGATGCAACATTAACTCCGAGCTCCTTTTTTTATTCCTAAGTCACCGCGAATCTGGCATTTGTAGATCAATATGCAGCAGATATAATAAATACTGAGTTTGAATTATACAGAAAGAGCATTTACTTGTACACAAAATCCAACATAAGGAATGACTGCTAAAATTTCAACCTAACCAAACAGAACCTCAACTGCCCCGTTGACTTAAACAACCCTAAAATTTCAACCCAACCAAACGGAACCTGAACAGCCCCATTGATGGGAACTCGCATTTCAAGGCAGATAGGATGGGTCCACGGGACCTGAACAGCCCCGTCGACAAGAAAATCACGTCGTACTTCAAATTTTAATTGAAAGTTATGTGCACAAAGTTACATTAAAGGCATTACCGCTAGAGATAACAAAGGGGTATAATATCAGGCACTTGATAATCCAAAATTAGTGACTTAAATCTAAATTAATTAGGTTTTAGATCAATTTTGATTTTTTTATCTTCAAATTTTAATTCAGATTCAAACTTTATGTAAATAAAAACTTGACTAGTTACTAAATTAATCCTAGTTTTCATTCACTTCTTCTCTTACTTATGTCACCTGTTATTTAGTTCTTCTTTTTAATCTTTCTTCCTTTTCCATAGAATTGTAATTTTTTTCTATATCTAAGTAAAAGAAGGATGGGAAAGACTTCAGTCTTCACGCTTGCTATTTATTAGACATCTCATTTTAATTTTTGTACCAAATACCAAATTTCCTTGCTTTTTCTTTGCTATTTTCCCTATCATAATTAGTAATAATTGATTCCTTTGTTGCCTCTTAAGTTTCAATTTTTTAAGTTACTTCTTATTAATATTTAGTTTGTGTTATTGTCTTTGTGGGTTGGATTTTGAATCTTTAGCAATAGACACATCAAAGAGTGGATGATGCCGATTGAATCTTTAACGAGGCAAGAGAAATTGGTTCAACTTAGAATTTGGATAGTTTGGACTTGGGATCAAGTGACATGAGTTAAGTCCGGTCAAATTTTAGATTAAGCTTGAATTGCATGTAAAGGACTTCAAGTTGGGCTTAGGTAGCCTCAAGCCTAACTCGACCCAGCCCATTAATCTTAATTACCACATTGTTGTCAAGATCGAGTAGGACAATTTTATGGCTAATGTAGTTGTTTACAAATTTAAACTCTTTTTAAGCATTAAACATATATACACAAATTTGTTCAAATCTATTGTTATGTGCACGCCTCCTAATCTATTGTAAAAGAATTATTTTTAAGGAGTAAATTCCTATGATCAATTAAGCACTATAGAAAGCAATACACTTTCCAACATTTATTTCCTATAAACGTAAGGCTTTTAAGCACTCAACAATTCTTCTACTTCAATAGTGGCGTCAATACTAGTGCTTGTTGACAAGAGAAGAGAAGAGGTTAATAAAGATCTTTGGCTTGATTTTGTTTATAACTACCTAAACTACGAGTGAAGTTGAGATTCAAAACCATTGACAACACTATAATAAAAGAAATAAGGATTTTAGCCTAATAATGGTTAACTCGAAGTCAACTAATTCTTAATAGGGTTTAGACTAACATTTTTTTGGCTTAGGATTGAATTTAAACTTGATCTTCATAGTTCAACTGACCTAAAGTAGTTCGATTTCCTTAACTTATTAGTTAAAGAAAATTGACTATTAAGAATTGTTCTCCCTCCTCGATTTCCCGTTAGAATTTTTTCTCTCTGTCTTAAATCCTTAATCTCATATATATCTTAAATCTTCTCATTACTCAATGTTTCTCATTGGGGTTTTACATCATTGATGTATTACAGTTGAAGTTAGGTACTGTTGCCATCATTTTTCATTGCATTTGAAAATTGAAATATCACCATGCTCTACCTTTCACATGAACTATTGATTTAAGTTACCATTTCAAAATTATATAAAAACTTGATAGGGTTTCCCAATGGGTTTTGCGAATAAGATGTAATATTTAAGAAAATATAGAAACTCAAATATGTTAGTTTCTCTTTTTATATAACACATTATTGAATTGGTTCTACTTCTATATATTCTCTAGACGGTTGGGATGAAGAGACTTAAAAGTTGGTTTAATTGAGGGTTCTTTTGTTTACTTAAGTAAAAAGACTTGACCTAACATATGGCTTTAGCGCGAATCAAATTTTGAGGGATAAAGAGTTTGAAAAGCAAATATTGAATTATCATCCTACTTAATTAAAGTGTTTGAGAAGGGATTGGATACTTTCCTTAAGTTAATGTTTCAACAACAAGTTTTTATTGCATAAGATGGCCTACTAATAATAGTTGAAGCATATTGTTCTCACTAGGCAATGATGAATCTACAATTCTAATTATAACGGCACAAACAAATTCATGACTCATAATTGTTTTTGATGGCAAGCTTTCATAATGTGAACATATATAACTTATGTAGGTTATGTAAAAGTAGCATAATATTAGCCATGTTATATGTTAGAGATATGATTTTATTTAAATTATATAGCCAAACTCATGTAAAAATACCCATTTTCTGTAATAGTTTATACACAATAAAATATAAAAATTTTATCTTTTTAAAAATTCACCTTAGTTTCTACATGGTATCAAAGCAACGTTATAAAAGAGGCAGTCTCTCAAACTTATGGTTCTTGTTTTCTATATACAAATTCAATTGTCTAGTAATGTTAGGAATATAATAAACTTTTCTACTCTTTAAGAGGATTACAATGCTGTAAACCTTGTTTTTAAACTCTTCTACATGCGCCTTTATACACCAGTAAAATGTTGGCATATAAATTTCAAACTTTAGGTGTTCACACATGTTAAAGACAATTCAAATGACATTTTTTGACCTTAATTTGAAAAATGGCATTGTCCTAATATAAAACTCATAAAGGTCCAGATAATTATGAACCACGTGTCAGGCTCTTATTTTCTAATACAATCACCATATGTCATCTAGTTAATGGCCGCGTCAATATCACATCATCACCTTATCATTAACCATGTTTAGACTATTAGGTCCTATACTATTACGTCATCTATCATGCCAACTTTCATGTTAGCTTATTAAGTCCCACTCTACCGTATTAGACACCATGTTAGCCTATTAGGCCCACCATCCTACATCATTCTTATGATGTCAACCATATGTAATCACTAGTTTAGCCTGTTCAGTACAAATCGGTTCATTTTAGACCTATTAACCAACATTTTGACTAATTAATTTAAGGGTTAATTGTAAAAAAAAGTCAAGTTTTACTCAATTTTGCAATATTAACCCAAAATTTAAAAAGTTTTGCTAAAATGTTGTAACTTTTAATTTGTTAAAAAAGTAGTCCGATATCAAAGCCTCCGTTAACGTATGTAACGTGACAAGTCACATTATATTAAAATTTCTACCGCTTGGTTGCCACGTGTTCTATTTTTCCAAGCAATTATTTTGTTATTTAATAATTAAAAACTCTAATATTAAACTTATACCAATTTCTTATAAGGACAATGTAATGGCTGGTAAGATTAGGGAAAGGTACGGGAATATGTGGATGACTTAGAATTCCTATGTCGACAAACCCACCGAACCTTATGGAAATTGAGAAATAAGAAGTATTAAAAACTCTCGATTTGGTCTTTTACTTAGAGAATGTATATGAACTTCTTCTTAAGAGGTATTTGGACAAGCAGCTATAAAGACATCATCCTCATACGAGTTTCTTCTCTGTTGAACTCTGTTATACTATTTTAGTTGTCATCATACAAGAAACAAAAGTTAGGTTTAATTCCCTAATTTATGAACTCTTAATGTTAGTAGTGCAAAGATTGAGATAAGAAATTTTCTATTATCTTCATATGAACACAACAAAACTGCTATGATCTATCCTAGAATTAACATATATATTGGGAGATAGATGGATGTTATTTGTTTCACAAGGATAAGTTGACAATGTAAGGTTTCACTTTCTTTACATATAATGGAAGAATAGAGAGTGACCCCTAAAAAACACAAACACCTTGGTTTTATTAGGAGTATGTGAATTTTCCAAGTGTTAAGGTCAAAATCAATTCCCTGAAGGTTGATGTAAGCAAGAGAGTTCAGACATGAAGGAGTTATCAGAGAGGCATGTAGATAGCTTGACGATTGTTTGGTAATTAATATGAATCTTACTTTCTAGCAACCATTCTTTGTACCAGACGACAATGCCTTAATTGGAGAATAATTACGTGAAAACATTATTTTTAAAATAATTACATGAAAAAATAAAATAATTGGTAGCCATATGGCAAAAAACTTAATATGACATGACTTGCCATGTTAGACACGTTAATAGAGACCTTGACATCAAGATATTTTTTGCAACAAATTAAAAGGTGGAACATTTTATCTCCATTTTAAAGTTCAATATAAAGTTTGAGATTTTTTTATAATTAACCATTTATTTAACTATTTTCTTACAATTTTTTTAATTTAGACTGGTTCTATACGACATTTTGGTGTCATGGACGAATTTTGTGGGTCAAATAGCCAAATTTCCAAATTTCAACTCTATTGACAAGTTTCCTTATTTTCTTGTGTTTTTCAAGCCTTGTTGTTAAGAATTTTTCTCATCTGATCATTATGGATACTTTTAAAATTTATCAATATATTCCTCAACTAACAAATGTCATCTTAGATGGATCTAAGTATGATTTACATGATTAAAAAATGCACAATTTTCTCATTGGTAAACTTATTTGGCGTATTGTCAATGGAAAATACCTAAACCTACTTAAAGGTCTGATGAAATAAAAGATATATTTATAGAATGTCTAGTATCTTAGGATGGTATGGATCATTAGATTCTAACAAGATTTCATAATACATGTGCTAAAGTAATCAAGTTTGATATTTAACAGTTTGATACTACTAAAGAGGTATGAGACTTTCTAAAAAATTGTTATTTTGTATCTAACGATGTCAATCAATTTGAGCTCTATAGAAGAATTTGTCACATACAATAACAACATGGCCAAACTATCAATAGTTATATGTCTAAATTATAAGAGCTTTAGGCTCAATATGGCACTTACAAGCCTTACTTGGGCTAATAGTCGACTTGTTACTACCTATGTAATCTTTGTGATTGAAAGTATATTTGGCACTTATTAATGACTTATTAGAGAAATTTTCAACTCTATTCGTAACTATATTCTTTATTGAGGATCTTTTTTAAGCTTTGATACTTTAATCAAAGAACTAATTATAAAAGATAGTCAACCTATCACTTTTTGAATGGAGAAATTTGCTTTATCTGCTAATTTTTTTCTTACAATCTAGACTTCCTTTTTAGACTCTTACGTATCAAAACTCAGCTAAGAAAAATGTATTCTACAATTGCTATAAAAAGAGTGGTCATCATATCTCAAAATCTAGGAAATGATCCTAATAAGGTAACTCTTCTAAGTTCTCTTTGCTTACTATTGTCACTATTGTTTCCATAGAGGAATCATTGGAGAGTACATCTCTTAAATTTTCCTCAAAAGATCTTTAGTTAATTCTATAACTTCAACCAGATTTTAGTACAATTACCTCTCGTTTCCTGTCTCTCACTTCAGATGCTTCCTTTTTATACTATATAGGATCCACAGATGGGTGGGATCTTTAGGACAAGCATAAGACTAGAAAGTTGTTTGAACTGACCTCCCTCCACCTTCTCTTAAAACATGTTGTTGGTGATGTTACATGTTATATATGTCACTTTTGTCTCTAAATATTTTGAATTTTACCGTATCAATAGCTATTTGATCGGTATTTCAAATATTGGCCGATTTATAGTTTTGTACCAAATGGTAAAAAATTCAAGACATTAAGATTCACAAATGAATTTAGGCTAATATCCTAAACACAACCATTTTAGTCCAATTCATCAATTGGGAATGTATTAGTATTAAATTAAAGGCTATTCATTGTAGATGGTTACTTTGTGATTTTTTTATCTTTTTAATTTTTTTAATTTAATGACAATATGTACTGTCTAGCATGGAACTTCGAATTATAGTAATAATATTTTTGAATTTTTTGGATATGGTACAATCACATCTTGTTTTAGATTGTTAAAATTATATTAGGTTTAAGACTGATTACATTTGAGTTTGGATCGAAACAAAAAATAATAATTTGGAGTCATACGTGGTCTAGATTTAAAGTGGAAATATCATTTTTCAATCCATCCCAGTGTTTAAACACTTCTACTACATTCTTTCTTAAAGACCCTAGAAATATCGATTGATATACAGCACCTCATAGAGAGGTGTACCTTCCATTCAGACGAGCCTTGCTGTATTTCAGTGCAAACTACAAAGTTAATACACCAGTAGGCATAGCAAATGGGCCTGGGCCTGGGCCTGCCCGACTTGACTTGGTCATTAGTAATAATATTTCAAAATTATAAATTAATATTTCATTTAATAAATATGACTTTATCACATAAAGTCATTAGTAATACTAATGAAATATAAGAATCATCATTTTATGAATTGTTATTCCATCCAATACGTCATATGTATAAATTTATCAATTCAATACCGTCATTATTATTTCACCAAAATTTATTTGTTATTATTTAACTTAACAAGTTTCACAAGTTTCATATAATCAAAATGATACATTTATCCTTGTATGTAACGTTATGATTCTCATCATATTGATTTAACTAATATGATAAAAAAGGATAGTATTGGTTATCCAACTTTGTATTCTTACCACTTATATTAAGCATAAGTCTCCTTTGATCCAAGACATATAAACTATTTGTATAAAATTGGATCAACTACTTTTACTCAACAAACTATTTCTTATCATTCTTTGAACATTGTAATAATGTGAAATCTAAATTTGGTATCAAATATTCACAAGCATGAGCTAGAAATACATTTGATCTCTATTATATCATGTATAGGCAAGACAATTCATGCAATCATTTCTTCTAATGATAAATATTATCATTCCTTTAATTGTTGTTCATATTTATGCTTTTAATAGGCTAAATTGAGTGAAACAATTTCATCAAGGTGTCCATGTCTATAGCAAAGCTCTATTCATGCAACCTCTTACACCTTGCTATCATGATGTTGACGTACATCTTACATGTTTTCATTAAAGTTAATAAGACATTAGTCAATTCAAAATGTCAATACATTTTTTCATCTATATGATTTTGACATATCTCTAAAACTTTGTTACCGAATCCTCAACAGGGTTCATAGTAAAATTACATAATGGGCATACAATTTTCTTTTTCTATCAAAATTTAAGAACTTTTCTCAAACATAACCTTTTCCAAGAAATTTAGTTTATTAACTTGGTATCAACTATACTAAACAAGATAACTTCTGCTCAGAATAAAAATAAATGTAAAAGAAGCAAGTAATTGATTATATACCATAAATACTAAATAAGATTAAGGCTTTGATCATGTATTTAGTTACTCTTATTATTTTATTCAAAATAATAACTCTCACTACTATTCAAAAAGATTACTCTAATCCTTTCAGTAGGTTAGAATTCCACACAAATTTAGTTGGTCTTAAGTTCACTCAATAAATCAACTAAACTTAAATTAGGTAGATAATAACTTTATTAATCACATCTCATATGACTCCTGGATCTGTTTGATGACAACTCTTGTCAAAATATATTTTATATGTTATTACTATCCTTGCCTTTAAATTCATGTGATCATGAGTTTGTTCATCCAAATCATGCAAATTTGGTTAAGTAGGACCTTTTGTTATAAGACTAAACATATTCAGGTTAAAACGTCCTTAAGGTTGCTCAATAAGCCTAACAATAAACAGAACTCTGGTTTATTCTTATAACAACAGAAGACAACAATCACGTTCTCAACATGTACTTAATATTTTAACAAGGGATTTAATTATGTTCGTCTCATTAAAAAATTGAATGTAAAATATCATACATATAAAACTTACAATTCAACATGCATAATATATTAAACATATATTCAAAAATGCAACTTATATACTCATAATGAACTTATATGCATAAAATGACAAGTTTTGTTTGATTCTTGTCATTGATCTTCATATTATAAATTAATTTTTTCAACTTTTTGGAAAAAATAAATTAGAATAAACTTATTGATTCTTAAATAAACTAAATTCCTATTCGAAATAGAAATTTAATTTGATTTGAAAATAGTTTTTAAATTCAATTAGAAACTATTTCCAATTATCTTGACTCATTTAACAAAATTTAATAAAAATAATGTTCAATAAATAATGCTTTTTAATTATTATAATTTAAAAACTCATTTTTAAAATTCAACAAGCAAGACATTCTAATCCAATTAGAAAATTATTTAAATTATTTATAATCTAACTAGAAATCATTTCCCTTATTTAGAAAACTATTTGCTAATATTTAATGGAAACTACTTTCAAAATTAAATAAAAAACTTTTTAATTTGATTAAGAAAGTCCGTTATATTATTTATTTTGAGATTTAATTTCTTGACTAATTGGAAAATCTTTCCTTAATCAATTTAAAAACTATTTTCAAAATTATTAAAGAATTAGTAAGGGCAAGAGGTGTTACTTATAATTTATAATGGTTATCATGCACTCAGCAATTTATCTTAGAAATGTTTAATTTGGTGGGTGCATATATATTTGATGATATCAGAATTATGGATCAAGTTTAGAAAATTACCTCGCTTCATCTAATAGCTCCTCGATAATAAGGATGGAAAATTTATCTTTTGCAGTGTTCTTATTTACTTCTATATAGTCAATACAAAGTTGCCATGTACTTTCCTTCTCTTTCACCAGCACCAACAGAGAGGAAAATGCAAAATCATGCCAATAAATTTGACGCTCTCTTTCAATTGAATTTTATGATTGCGGACTTGAAGTGACGGTAATTGTGTAATCTTTGAAAATAAGTTGTTAAATTATTCTTTAAGATCAAATTCCTATGCTAACATTTCCACATATATCTTATGTTTTATTCAGTAATGTAATTATAGCATGCGCAATTGACAAGAACTTTGAGATTTGGATAAAAGCTTCCCAAATTTCTTAGTTATGGTCACCTTAGAATTTCTCACTGGCCCCCTTTAACAAATCAATTGCCCTTTCTGTATAAACATCATTTTTTTTTAAATTGCATAGCACCTTATTAATAGTGGCTAACCAATTGTCACACTTAACAACATATCACATCGACCCAATAGTAAAACCAAACATTTTTAGTAAATTCTATTTCTTGAAGTGTCCGAGGAAATCCTTTCATAGTTGAGCACAAGGATAGCCACTTCATCCCCTAAGGTTACATTTATATTCTAAATTTCATATAAATCATGTTGGCTCTCTTTGTATTACAAAAGTGTACATAAAATTACAGGTGTTATTTCTCCAAAAAAAAAAAAGATTACAGGTGTTCCCATGGTTAACCAAAATGGGGATTGGTTTAACTCGATGATATACTTACATTTTTATTTACTTAAAGTATATATAAAATATACTCGACATAGTTTGGAATGAAATTTGAGGTTAGATTTCCCTCTCACACTATTAAATTCTTTCTAACTTCCTCACCATTTTATTTATTTTATCCTCCACCATTATTTTTTTTGACGTTTTATGGCTGGGAGTGAATTTTGTTGTCATATTAGAAACAAATTCTTATCTTTAAATCATTTGCTACTACAATGACTTTTGTTTGTGGATAGTTTTAAGAAGTTGTTTCTTAGCAACATTTTCTGGAGATGGAATTTATTCCAAATAGGATATGAGTTAATGGAATTGAGGAATGATTGGCAGAAATATCAGAAAAATGCAATCAAAATTTTATTAGAGGGATAACATATAAAAATAGAAAAAAGAATTTGATGACCATCATTAAGAGGTCGACATTAGTATTATAAATAATAAAATATCATTTTTGTAAAATTAAAATTTCTTTATTTTGTAGTAATGTTACTAATATATAGCAAATGATGGTCATACTTATTTTTTTAGTCAATATATAAACCTGTTGCGATGATTTTGGGTTAAGCAATTTCATTAGGTTCTAATTATTTAAGAAAAAATGTTAAATAAGACCAAAGATATATGCAATTTAGGTATGATAAAATGTCATCCAAAATATTCGTTTAAAGCCCGAATACAGCTTAAAATTTGAACAAACTTGAGAGATTTGGCCCTAACCCAAGCCCGATAAGACTTTAAGTTGTCCAACGTTTAATCCGACTTAAGCAGCTTGGAATAAGCTTAGGTCTAACTGTCTAAGTGTTTGGGCATCCCGAAACCAAACAATCAGGCCGAAGTGTTTGGGCATCCCGACAGACGACAGTTATATACCTGCCAATCCAGAGTTTTGAGAAGTCCTGAGATAAAGAGAACCGGACAAAGAAAAAGGAATGTAGAAGTAACTTATTTGTTATAGCTTGAAATTTGTTTGCCTTGAGAGGTGTACAACTACGCTCACAACAGTTGTTAAGAACAGCCGCAACGAAATTCACCTTATTAGGAATATATTGGGCTCATATTATTTACATTAACCCACATCGAAGCATATAGGTTGTTAATGTGATTTCGATACCCCTTCCAACTTCCAAGAATGTACCGTCAAAGCATCGCAGCAATAGTCAATATGGTCCCTAATGCAATCTTTCCATCGTAGCAATAGTCAAGGCTTCTCACAAATGGGTACGCGATGGTGTACCTGAGCAAAGGCAAACTAAGGACAATCTGAAAATGAATAAGAACCTCCAGGGCTAGGGTTTTCCCCGTTTTCTGAATCTTCGGTTCTCTCATTCAATCCAGGATCAAAACAGGCAGGCCCCTAAATTTCAGTCCTTGAATCTGCATATTAATCATGGACTTGCATTTTCGGTCTCGCTAATCAAACATTTTCTTCCAATTTTTTTGTGTCGGGAGTTCTGAACAACACGATACCAATTTTCCCATCCAGGAGCTACATTACCATGTTCCGAATTCAAGTGTTTTAACAAATCCCCGAGCAGAAGTTACTCCTCTCAATGAAAACGACTAGAGAGTATATAGCTTACATCATCTTGTTTGACACCATAAATTTATAAACAAAAATACTACCATACGGATCTATGGAATTTCTACCAATTCAAAAAACAATAAGGTAATAACTTTATGACACATGATAGCTTTTGAGAATGACGGAGGGCATACACTAAACTAACTCGAACTGTTCTGTTATTATGGTTCCAAAGGAATGAGCCTCATGAACAGCCTATAAAAGAAAAAACACGTCTCATTATATCAGTTCAAAACGCTACAATACACACGAAACACCTAACACTGGTCGATCACCGATATAACCCAGGAAAACATATGCAAGAACTAAAACAACCGTCAAAACCCTACCAAACCCTGGAAAGGGTTCTGCAAACCATCACGAAATCCACAAGTACATAAAGTTAACGACAACTTATTGACATCACAGACAGACTTCAAGATCCACAGGCGATCAACTTGTGTCCCTGATCTTGGATTCATCGGCGGGAACGCCCTCTCTCTCAGCACGTTCACCACCAGACTCCTCTGTGGTACTGAGCCCACCTTTGCGACCCATCTCCCGGTAACCTTCTTTTCCTAACTGTTCTTTCCTGGTCTGCCCTCCTCGGCTCCTTCCTACATATGTAAAACCACAGAATCAGCATGTAAATATTGACGAAGTCAAAATGGAATATGAACCTTCCATCAAGAACGTTTTGGTAAAGACTAAAGTTTAACGTACTACTATGAAGAACAAGTGATGAACTAGCTAGATTATTGATAAATTATCCGTATTTAACCACCTTCAGCTAAGTGTTCCTGGGCTTCAAGGCTTTTACCACCAGTACCTCCAGGGACAACCGTCTCTCCTCGCCTTGCCCTAGCGTCAAGTTCTTCCCTTGACTGCTGATCAGACGACATCGGCTTTTGTCAACTCTAGTGAAGTTACAAGACTCAACCAAATTAAATTAAGTGTATGGCAGTACTTGAATAAGGAGGTCCAATCTACTTAGACCGGAAGCCATATTGGATTGCATGACACGTGGTAGATGATGAGGCACACGAGGAGGCATCGGAATGGACACGTGGACATGTAGTGCCAAGAGAATGACACGAATCCAGCTCCTGATTGCAGAGAAATGCAAGGGCATCGAATCACTAACACGTACTCACATATCTGATGAGGAATTACTTCTCCCAGTGTTCTTATTTTATTTTGTTATGTTTATTTTTGTGTTATGATATAATGTGATAACATTTATCAACCGTAGTCGTCTGTTATCCTGTTTTTCATAACATTGAGAAATCAAAACGCAATAAATCATTTGCTATTTGTAGACAACAAACGGTGACATTTCGGACAAATAGTAACATAACTAATGAACATAAAAAGGTAGCAAATTAACCTTGATCTTTTCTCTTTGGCACCTCTTACCAAAATATTGTTGTATTTTTTTTTACTTTTTAATGGCTTGGTAAATTTTTGACTTTGGTTGGTGATTGGTGGCTCAATTTTAATCCCATATTGGGAATGAATGAAGAAGGGAGAAGTTTTTCAAGTTATAAATAACTCTTCCCCCTCCTAATCAATTTCATCCCAAAATTTGATAAATACTCAAAAGTTATATACATATCAAATTTAGTATTCTCTTCTTAATAAGAGCAGGCTGCCTTAAGTGGTGCTCGGAGAAGTAGGCAAAAT
>JANKOE010000206.1:21952363-21968246 GCA_026284465.1 Erythroxylum citrifolium | reverse complement strand
TTGTTATGGAGATATGAAGAATGCTTTCATTTAAATGAGTTGGTCCATTGGCTACATGTATCTGGAAATTTACTATTATGACTTTGAACTCCTATTTTCATTTGATGTTGAAATTACTTAATTTTCGCTTTTTTTTTTACTTTGGAATGAATTCATATATGGTTCAATTCAAAGAGTTGGGGAATGCAGTAAGATGTAATTTGTAACCAAGTTTGATGGATTCAATTGAATAGAATGAATTAGCAATTCAACAATGCAATGATATAAAGCATATCGCAGAGGCAAAAATAGAGACAAGAATAAAGAAATCCACCATTAACTAACTTATATGGTTAACTAGTTGATCCGGAAAAGCTACCTCCTCTCCTCTCCAAAATGAAAATGTAAGTGATAATAAAAAGCAGAGACACCGCAGAGCGAAATGGGTAAACTCAGGTGATAGTATTGATATTTCTCCAGGAATTACAAGATTCATGGGAAATACAAGGGCAATAGCAGAAGGAGACGAGGAACAAGAGAGAAAAAGATGAGACAGAACACTATGCATAACAACATTCATAACTAACTCTCATGCGTATTCCCCCTTTTTATTCTCTCTGCCATGATTGTTAACTTCCAATGATCCATCCAATGATTGGCTAGCCTCCAGTGACGTGGCATACATGATTGAGTCAACAAATCTTCCAGGAGGTCTTTTCTTCCTCAAACCTCGACCCAACGCCTGCTGTGAGTCAGCCTGCACTCCACTGCTGAGCCCATTTCCAGTCATAACAGAAAATCAAAGATCATATCACAATGAAAGACACATGAATGTCAAAACTTCTCAAATATGAGCTTACTTTAGTCAGAACTTGACCGGCGATCTCCAAGGAAACTGCACCGCCATCGCTTGCAGATTTCCCCTTTAAGTCCTGCACAACTAATTGCTTAGCACCACCTCCATTGTCCTCCCAAATTACGTGAATCACTGGATGCATTCATGGAGAAGATAACAGCAACAACAACTGGTTCAGTAACGCTGAAATTATACAAGGGTTCTTCATCTGTAACAGGAAGGACCAGTCCCTGTAGTCTATACAGGGAAGACATTTCATCATTTGAGACTGGGCAGATATATAATCAGGCTGATGCTGCTGGATTTATAAGACTTTATGGTCTTCCAATGAGGGTCAGGTCAATGTTAGAGAAGGGTATGTAATGATTCATAGTTTCCGAGTTTGATGTCGAGGACTTTTTATGTTTCATTGCATCTGCTTTATGTTCCAGTTTAGATCTGCTGCTTAGGTTTTGAACTTGGTACAATAAATGGCTCGCTTGCTCTTGCTCTCCTGATTAACCAATCACTTTTTGCTCTTAAGCTTTCGTTTGCTGCGGCACTAATCTATGCGGTTCCAGAACAAAAATGATTTGTTAATCACGAGAGTAAGAACAAACAAGCCACCTTTCGACGTCGCAAGCTCCACCGTCCGAATCGCGGCTTTTGCGAGCCTCGAATCTGATAAATAGCAGACCGAAGGTGCTCTTGCGAGCCTCAAATCTGATAAATAAGGTGCTTTTGCGAGCCTCGAATCTAGTAAATAGCTGACCGAAGGTGCTCTTGCGAGCCTCGAATCTAGTAAATAAGGTGCTTTTGTGAGCCTTGAATCTGATAAATAGCTCAGCCGAGCTGGCTATACGAGCCTCCTTAAGGGGTTGGATTTGCTTGATCTGATAATCGCCGCCATTTCAGATATAGAGAGAGAGCCCGGGTGTAGCTCAGTTGGTCTTCAGGCAGTTCAGTTGGTACAAGGTTCTAAGTTCGATTCCCACGGAGTATGGACCGCTCTGTTTGGAGGTTGGCTGAGTAAATACTGTGATTTACCTCCCTCGCATAATGTTGGGCGGAGTGTGAGATGAGCGTTCCACTTTTTTGTACAAGATATAGAGAGAGAGAGCTCGTTGAGTGGAAGAGAGAGAAAGTGTAAGTAAGTCAACAGTGCTTGAACGACTGAATTCCAGTAAACGTGGAAAACAGTAAACGAAGTATACCAAAATACTCATGTATTCACAATACAGATTCGTACCTTTAATTTGCTGAAAACGCATAGAGGAAGCTCGCCTTGTCAGTCGCCTTAGCTATTTGTTAACCCTAAAAGATTACATTTTCTACTCCCTTAGTAAAACAGCGTTCAGCCTACCCATTTTGCAAAAACTCCGCCGGACCTGCTTTTTATATCCACTTGCAAAACTGACCCAATGGATAAAGGGACCAGTCGGACTAAGGATTGAGTCAAATCTCACGGTCTGATTTGCACGGTCGACGTCCTATACAAAATGTCCACAATGACTTATATCGAAGATTCTTAGGAAAGTGTTATAAATCCTGCAGCATGATTCGGGTGTGTTTGGTGTGTAAAGTTTCAGAATAATTTGTAAAAACTGACGTAAAATTTATTGTCAAGTTGTACAATTAATTTATACAAAAGAATCAATGAATGTTGTCCATTGATCTTAGGTTGTTATAATCCAATAGCTATAAATCCTTACTGATTCTGACATATTATTATTGCACCAGATATTTTGCTATATTCTCATTTTCGGGTATGCTATACTCTACGTGGACAGGTTGGAATTCTCTAGAAGCATTTAGAGTGGGCTTAGGCTTCTCCTTTCTCTTTGGTGATTTGGATTTGGTTGAATATTAGTTGTTGGGTCAAGTAAGGAACCGACCCACAAACTCTATCTTCGTAACAAAGTTCTAACTGTTTATTAGCTGTTTGACCCAAATGAGATGTTTAACCTATATTAAAAAGCTTTTCGATTGTTTGGTAAGGAATTAGTTGGGTTGACTGATTCAACCTAACCAGTTAATTTTTCACAAGCTCATCTATATAACATTTGGAGTTAGCTGAGTTATTTATGTCGGTCTTGCCCCTCTTTAATCTTTTACTTTTTACTTTTAGCCGATTCCCAATTAGATAAAAGTGAATAATATGTTATCACCTTTCAAAAAAAAAATAATTGTTCAAAATAATATTTTTATTAGTAAAAGCTATGAACAGAGTCTTTCAAAATAATATTTCTCGTAAATGCGTAACAACTGTCGGTCTAGTATTAGTGAAGATGCAATGTGATCTTCTTCACTAATAAAAATATTGATATCAACTATGAACCAGAGTCTTTCAAAATAATATTTCTTGTAGATGCCTAACAGCTGTCGGTGGTGAAGACGTAATGTGATGTTCATGTAAATTGTGAACCGTGGGATGATCATTGCAACGCAAATCGTTAGGTCACAAATAACTTTTTTTATATTTTTATTTTAAAATAATAAAAAGTTTAATATTTTATTATTAATTATATACAATTTATTATTAATTATATAAATATTATTATTAATTATTTAATAAATAAGATTTATATTTAAAAATAATTTATTTTTATTTTTATTTAAATCCAGCTTCAACCTGCACTCTGAGCATTCATAATAGTTAGAAATTATTACGAGATCCTGCAACCTTCACAAGCAGTGCCGGATCCAAGGGGGGCCAGCAGGGGCTATGGCCCCCCAAGACTATTTTTTTTTTTTAAAATCCTTTGTTAATTAAAATCTACCCCCCTTCTTCGAAATTAAAAAATTTTGTCTTTTCCTTTCAAAGGCTAAAAAATTTTGTCCTTACCCAAAATCCTGGATCCGTCGCTATTCACAAATATATTTCTCGAAGTTTAAAAGGGAGGGTTTTCTAGTTTGAAGGGTTAGAGAATGATCCTGTTGCAAGTGTAGGGGATGAGCTCGTATCTCACAAGGTAAAGAAGCACAGAATTTGTGAACCCAGATATTACCAAAAATTTCACAGAAATATGCAGGACCATTATCCACTATTTCAGAGCAGACACAGCACTCTGGATAGTCTTCTTCATCATCAAACTCTGCATAGTCTTCTTCATCATCTACCTTTCTTCTATTTCTTTCATCTCGTTTGAAAAATTTGAACAAAATATGGGAGAAATTCTCCTTGTTTTTATTCCATGTTCATCTCATCATTAATAAACAAAACAAAAAAACAACTGTTACTTTATGTTGCATAAGTCTTTCTTTCTTTAATAGTTTTCCAAAAGACACTGCTGCTTCAGTATTTAACGCACCAAGAGAGTTTTAGAAGTGGCGATGAGCCGACCTCGCTTCTATACAGTCGCGAAGCTACTTGCAAGAGAGGGTGGGCACTCAAATTCTCTAAAAAAAATTTATTAAAGAATATATATATGCATATAAAGGTTGTCTACTTAAAAAATGTCGTTACCCATGCTGGATTGGATAAAAAAAAAATTTGCCCCCTGAAATAAATTCTTGGCTTCGCCACTGCTTCTATAATTGATTGTCTAAGCCACCTAACATCAACTAAAAGCATGATTTGAGTAACATCAACCATTATCCAAGCTTGTGTGAATGGAATTGTGTTATAAATTGATTAGAAGGGGAAAAAGAGAAGGCGTTGCGATTGGGAGGGTTTATGGCTGAATTGTAACCTCATTCAAAGCAAAGTATAACTCAACTATTGAGACCTTAAATTTGGTATGTTTTTTCAGTAAAATAGAAATATACAAAGCTTTAACAGGGGAAATCCATACTTGTTCTGATACTAGTTCATGTTCATATCATCACTGATGAACAAAAATTAAAAAACAACTATTTCAAGTTTAAGAAGTTTTTCTTTAATAATGTATTTTAATGTTTGTCTAATTTTTTTTAAAGGATTGTCTTTAACATTTTACAAAAATTATTCTTTAATAGTCTTTCTAAAGAATGTGCGGCCGAAGTCTTTGACGTTGACATATACCAACCACAATATGTAATAGTTTCAACATAAAAAAAGATCCAAACCCCAATCATTAAATAATCTACAAAAAGCATCTTCCCCAACCCACTTGTTAATACTTTATATAGGTATCATGTCTTTTAATGAAAAAGGTGTAAAATAAGTCAGGAGCATATTCAGAAATCCAAACACAATGAACGTCCAAATCAACCGCCCTGAAGAAACTTAGCAGATATCAATACTTATTAATCTAGATTTTCGCATCATCTCGCGATTAGCAGTGTCTCTAAAAGACTTTTTTACAGCAATTTGCAAAGAGGATGTTGATGCTCTGATTTATTTTACACATATTTTCTTAGAAAACGATATATGTTTTTGTCTGATGCTATATAAAGTAAAAACCATTTAGTTCAGACAGATAATGCGTCCTTTCATGATGGCGTTTTTTCATTGTTGGACCTTCCCTAAAAGACAATATATATACCAAATTATCAAACAATTTGTGTGTTTGGTAGATGCAATAGAGTCTTTAGAAAAACTATTTTTATCTAACCCACTCCAATACGTTATTGCCCCCTGTACACCTCAATAAAACGCAAACCTAGTTGGATACAAATTTACTTGACATGGCCCGACCCAATTAGATCCAACCCGTATAATTCATAAAATTGGGAGGACTTTTTGAAGTTATAAAATAACTCCTCCCCCTCCCTTATCAAATCATCCCAAAATGTGATAAATACTCAAAATTTATATACATATTAAATTTAGTATTCTCTTCTTAATAAGAGCAGGCTGCCTTAGGTAGTGCTCGGAGAAGTAGGCAAAATTGGTCGATCTCCGTTATCAATTTTCGGGTGTGTTCTTTCCTTATCTCTTTTATTTATTCCGCATTTATAGTATTCAATATTAGTTGTCGGATATATTTGTGGTGTTGTGTTCAATTATTTGGGTGTATTCACTGTTCGTGTATGTACACGGGTTAGGTTGTGATAAATACACCGTGCACGTAATTTCTGTCTAGGAGGTCGGGTTTTAAGTGGGACCGTTTGTGACCCCTCCGCTCTTTCCTGAAATTTTACGTGAAATAGTAATACTGTCTTAGGAGTTCGTTTGACGGTCTTTCCTGAGTATTACCGAATCAGTTTATTTCACTAGTTGTTTACTTTAGAGGAAAAAATTACCCAATTTTTTCAACAAATAAGAAAGTCGCTAGGCTTGCAAATAAATTACTTGAGGAAATCACAATGGAATCTATTTTTCTTTCAGTGAAAGATACATTTCTGTACGTAGTCTATTGGATTTTGTATACAAGAAATTTAAAGAGCGTTAATCTTCTTAATAGTTTAACTAGTGAACTTTTGCAATAATTAGACCCTTATAGCCGGTAGTAGACCTGTTCAGGATCCGGCCAATGCACTTGCGTCATTTCTATAATCACGAAGAACAATTCATCAACAAAATAAACAGGTTGTTGCGTCACATGATGTAATGACTGCAAGAGCAAACAAATAGGGATTTCTGTTATCATATAGGGTCTTGTTGCATAAATTGAGTCTCGTCTTGTCTCGTCTCGTCTAGAAATGTTTGACCAAGGTAAAGTATTAAATCAATATAATATTCATTCCCGGCCAGCCCTAAATGACTCCGTTCATTACATTTCCTATGTCGTAAGCAATATAACATGATTAAGAAAAACAATCACCATCGCCGTCCCCTTCACCTTCACCACAAATTTTCGATATTTTAGCAATCTACGTTGACGTTTCTTAAACATGTGCCACCGACTGTGCATGCCATATTAATGCTAAGGCCTAAGTGGCTGAAATTCTTAAGCTTTGACCACTATCTTCGTCAATTATAATCTGCCACGTTCCCCAGTAAGTCTGCATACACTTCTATATTACCATTCAAAGGGCAGCTAACGTGTTTGACCACGAAACGACTTGGTCATAGAATTATATTGACACAATACCATTGTTATCTTTTTAATGTTTTACTTCATCAAGGAGCACTCTCATCCAAAGAACGTGTCAACCACATCAGTTACCAAAACCTACTGGTTTTACCCGGTCAATGTTCCCCAGTCAAACAATTTACAACCTTTCACGCTCTGGACAATAGCGTAAGTCATAATCTTATTCATTTAAAACCAGAGGGAAAAGGCCAACCAATACTCAAACCAAGTCAATCACAATTCAACTAACTGACACGGCGTCGCTTTACGAATGCTCCATCGCTTATTTAGCACAATTCGGATCAGCCTCCCTTTCTTGATTCTTAAGAAACAAGGCAGCAATTAGCAAACTAACGAGAACAACGACCTGCGAGAGGGAGACTCTGGAAGTTTGAAACCTAATACGTAACGACATGCCGTGCGCTGTGGCTGGACCGGTACCCAACTCACCGATATTTCAGTCACCAAGAATTCAGACAATCTTTTGCAAATCATTGGCGTCCCCGAACATTCGTGGCCCTCAATCTCCGTCGTCGTCGATGTTAGCGTCGTCACCACCGTCGTTAGGGCCATCACTGACATCACCCTTGTCGTTTCGGGCTGAGAAAACGAAATTGGAATCAAATTCGGGTGCGCTTCAGAAGAGGAAGAGACCGGCCAGAATACATATACCTGTGGCGAGTTCGTTGGGGTTTGGTTTAGAGACTTCAAGAGGAGATGAGCAGAAAATAGATGTTATAGAAGTGAATGGCGATGGCTACTCAGTTTATTGTAAGAGAGGTAGGAGAGGACCGTTGGAGGATCGATACTCTGCTTCTCTTGATGTTAATGGAGATTCTAAACAGGTAAAGCAGAGTTAATGTTCTTCTGTTTTTAGGTAGTGATGGAAACTCAAGAGAAATGAAAGTTTTAACTTGTATAGTTCTTTTACTATCAGATGTTGTAATTTTATCGTGGAGAAGCCTATTTTTGTATATGCGTGAAGGGCAGTCACAATTCGCGTGATCATTTATTTTATTTTATTTAAAGAAGAAATCATTTAATGAACTACTGCAAATTAGGATAAGGTCAATTACAGAAAAAAGTTTGAAAACTTGAATTAGATGCATAGACTATATATTGACATGATCACATTCTGGGGTTACAGGCTCTTTTTGGGGTGTTCGATGGTCATGGGGGTCCAAAAGCCGCTGAATTTGCCTCCAAGAATTTAGATAAGAATATCACATCTGAAATATCAAGTGGACGAGGACAGGAAATCGAAACGGCAATAAAAAATGGATACTTGATCACAGACAAAGATTTCCTAGAGCAAAGTGTTGGTGGTGGTGCTTGTTGCGTGACTGCGTTAATTCACAAAGGTAACTTGGCGGTTTCTAATGCTGGAGATTGTCGTGCTGTTATGAGCCGAGGAGGAGTTGCAGAGGCACTAACATCTGATCATCAAGCCTCGAGAGAAGATGAACGAGGCAGAATTGAAGCTCTGGTAAGAAACTAATCTCATGTATGAATATGAGACACAAAAGTGAATGTTGGTTAATACCATTTTAATTTTGATGCGAAATTTGCAAGTTATATTTTGATTTATTCTCTTCAATGTTATGTTAATAGGGAGGTTATGTGGATTGTTATAACGGTGTCTGGAGAGTACAAGGCACTCTTGCAGTAACAAGAGGGATTGGAGATCGGCATCTTAAGCAGTGGGTGACAGCTGAACCAGATACCAAACTTGTTGAGTTAAAACCTGAATGCGAGTTCTTGATCTTGGCCACAGATGGTCTCTGGGATAAGGTAATTGAGGTCTGAAAACCAACCTCATTTACTAGAATTCCAGCATTTGTTATTTGTTAATGAATTTGTTTGCGTCATTGGGTCACTAAATGTGCTCTGTTTTACCGTTTCCAGGTAACTAATCAGGAGGCAGTAGATATAGTTCGTCCGTTGTGCGTTGGCGTTGACAAGCCAGAGCTATTCTCTGCTTGTAAAGAGCTCAGTGAGTTGTCATTGCGAAGAGGTTCAATGGACGACATTAGTGTGATGATAATCCGGTTAGGACAGTTGGCTTGGTAGTTAAGTTTAGGAAATAAAGAAAACTAGGACCGTGGTCTTGGGAATTCTGCTTCTCATGCAAGTGTTTTCGAAGGAACTTGCTGGTTAAGAAGCCTTAATTCTGATTCATTAACCCGTTATGCTCGTTCTAAGGTGGGCAAGGGAGGGCTTATTAATAAAGGGTAGCAGTGGAATGGAGAATAGCTGTAGGTCATTTTGGCCACAGTCCTCAGCCTTTACATCGACTGTCACACATCTGTAACATTTCATTTTGCAACACTAGTTCAAACGTACAGTTTCTTGTCCATCCTATTAATAATTTTGTTCGGCAATAACTGGTTTTATGTTGTGATTGGAGCGACTGGGTCAGTCTAGTTTCGGCAACTGGCCTCTTAGCTTAGCAGCATTTTGAATGATATTGCTTGTGGTTTTCTAGACGTCGAACCTATGGCTCGTTTCAACAATGTCATGACCTATTCAAAAATATGCTTCTAGTCTTCGGATACCCTCATGACTGACCAGCCCGAGTCGCAAGTTAGTCTCGCAATTTCCTTTACCCAAATCGCTGATTGAATTACACCACCAACTCGCGAAATAAGTCCTATTTTTTGGTAGTATTAAAATAATTATAATATTTTCAAAATCGCTTTGAATTTAATCCTAAATTATGTGATTTTTAATTTCATCATAGTTCTGTTAAATATTGGAAGATGTGATATTTTTATTTTAACAAAACTCATTACTTATATACATAGAATCTAATAAAATTGATTCAAATACTATAATTCACATTGCTAATATCATATAAGGCTTTTGGATGTTAAGGAAGCCGAAGACAAGTGAATACAACATCTATTTAGACAAAAAGATATGTTTATCTGTTAAAGTTGTGAAATCATGCGGACTAATTTTTAAATTAAAATTAATTTTAGAGTTAAAAAATATTATTTATGATCCAATTGGAAATTTAATTTCTTTTTTCTAACTTAGATCGTTTAGGCTTTAAATTTTATTTAAAAAACTTTGTATTTGATCTTAATAAAATTAAATAGTTGGTTTAGTTGTTTGCATAATAAGTGAGATCAAGATGAATTTTATATTGAACATTAAAGGAATATGCATAATAAAGTCTGTATTAAACGATAGAAAATTAACAAAGAATTTTCATTTTCTCAAATGTGCATATGATAGTAGGCCATATCTCTATTGTTAACGATGGTATACCAATTAGTCTTGATTTTAATGATTTCGATAATTGCATTAAAGATAAGTAAACAAATAAGTCCATTGAAGGTACCACTAAAAGCGGGTAGATTCTTGAGATTATACTTTCACGACTTGTTTTAATAATTAAGATGCTCTTTTTATTTGGGATCTTACTCGAGCACTAGAGCACATTAGGCCTTTCACTATTCTTTCTAATTTTTAGCTTTATGATAGATGTCAAGACCATCAAATTTTAGTCAACTTCAAAGGACAACTTATTGATCAAGTCTTATCTACTACTTTATCTAAAAGTAAGAAGCCTAGACAAGTGTCTAGAGTTAAAGTTTTTATGACAATTGACCTCCTCTATTAATAAATTGACCTTATTGAAATGACTGTGCTTTAAAACTATGCATTTAGTGGGAATTTGAATTTTCCAAAATATACTTATTTTTAAAATAATTAAAGCTTAGTCTTTTGAAGTAGTGGATTACATTTATAGATTAGATAGATTTGATGGACCCAATTTTGGTGAAGTGACTATTAAAGTTTAGCATATAGGGAAGCATCTGCAATTTTTAAAAAGTTTAACTAGAATGTTTGAGTGATCATTGTCTTATTGCGTGATATTAAAATCATTGATCATATTGTTGAGTTTTCTTTCCATCTTAAAGAAGATTTTGTATGGAGACAAATGGGCAAGGTCAATTAGGGGTTGGTTAGTGATGCAATTGATTAGTAAAATTCGAGTAGATGATGTCACTCATTTCTTAGAGAACAATAGGATGTTAAGATGTCAAAATCTACCATGATTTGGGGATATACCTTCAGATAGTTACAAAGAAGAAAAAAGTATAGAAATTATATGTCAACATAAGTGAATATATGCTCATTCAATAGTATTTTATACACTTTATTAATTAATACATAAATAGTAAAATTGTATTAATGATATGTAGATTAGGAGACACAATTGTTGCTCTTTGTAACTCGTGGAATCATCTTTGGAATACTTGCAACATAGAGAAAGTAGCCTATCTTTGGAATACTTGCAACATAGAGAAAGTAGCCTATACTTTTTCTTGCTTTTTCTACTAGTTTAAGTCAAATTTTAGATGTAAACCTAGCCCCTTTAAGTCACATATATGCATAGCTATGAAATGGAAAGAGAGACCTAGACTAGTTAATCATAAGTTTAGGCCATATATCATAAGAAAGAGTATAGTGTATATAAGTAGTTGCTTTAAGTCACTTGCATCTACTTGCTTCTTGCACATTGTTATTATTAATGATCTACACACATAATTATCTTTATCAATTGTCCACGTCACTCTTTACAACTTTTTTTAAAAAGATTATTGAAATTTAGTGTCAATCTCCAATATATAATATTATAATTGAGGATATATATTACTTTCTCTTTGCAAAAAATTGTGACCTACTTAAGTCGTATGCCTATCATTACAAAAGTAAAAAGTAAAATTTAAGGTTTTCTAATAGTTGTTTATCTTCCTCATTGAAAAACTAGGTTGTGAGACATGAATCACATAAATTTTTTATTCAAGGATTCCATTAGATGATATTAAACATAGAAAACAAAAATAAAATTAGAAATTTACATTCTTTTCATTACAAATACATACATATATACGTAAGGCAGAGTATGGAACACCTCTAGGCCACCCACCTTTTTTACTTACATCATTGATGTTAATCAAATAGGTAAGTAAAAGTAATCTACATTCTTTTATTGTCTTAATAGTAAAAGAAGATAAACTAATTCCATTAATTAATAACCAAACTACAAATTCTAAGTTATAATGATTACAAAAAAATTGACTAACATCTAAACATGTTACAAATGGATCAAATTAACTTGTTCAAACTCAGTATGTCATAATATACTTAGTTTTTCAATCCACTATAATAATTTCACCAAATATTATTGTTATTGTAGTTCATCAACCTTAATACAATTTGATACATAGTCATTTTCTTATGTATTTTTCTTTAGCAACATGTATTAAACATGACTTCATACATAAGCAGCACACAACCATGTTATATAGTGGAGAACCTACTAAAGAGCTCATAGCCTAGGACATAGGAATGTCTATGCCCATGTTCTTTTTAAAAATCAAACAGATAGGACATGACCTAAGACCTCGGGCATATCTGTGTATGTGGTCCTCTCTAAACTTATTTAAAATAAATTGAACTATATTTGAGGGATCCTTAACTTGATCTTTCAAAAGAAATCATTAGTTATAATACTCCTCCTTAATGTTTTCCCTTGAA
This sequence comes from Erythroxylum citrifolium, assembly GCA_026284465.1. NCBI lineage: Eukaryota > Viridiplantae > Streptophyta > Magnoliopsida > Malpighiales > Erythroxylaceae > Erythroxylum > Erythroxylum citrifolium. Next base: position 21,955,940 of record JANKOE010000206.1, on the reverse strand, counting down.
ATACTAAGGTTTTTCTTTTAAGAGTATATACCTCCTTGAAAGGGCGTTAGTCATTATGGTCGCAACTTATTCCTTTTATGAGCAATAGGACAACTTCATTTCAGCATTCATTTTAGCATTCAACTTCTTCTTTTTTTCTTTTAATTTTTGGTTGGACCATCCTTTTTGCATATGAGTCTTGGTAAGCATTCCAAACTCTCTCATTTACTTTAACCTAAATTTGTTGTTAAAAAGTATCGATATAACAAGCTTGCTTCAATAATTTATTTTTTATATTCATCAAGCACTTGTTCCTTCAATTATAGCCTCTTTATCGACATAAGAATTAAGATTCACAACTTTCATTTGCTTTTGAAATCAAGTAACACTTAAAATTTTCCATGCCTTCAAATTTGCAACCAACTTTATCTCTATTGGTTAGACAACCTAAAATCTTCCTCTATATTTGTAACATTATCATCATCTTTCTTATTTCTAAGTAGTGATGGCAACAAGGCACAAGCCTAGTTCAAAAATCTATTTTTGGGCTCAAGCTTGAGCCTAATTTTTAAATTTTTTTAAAAATGACTTTGTTTCACTTAAATAATTCGAGCTTTAGGCTAGTTGAAAATTACAAATTTGAAAATAAAAAAACACGGGCCTTACTTAGTAGTTAACTTAGGCTAGGCCCATTAACTCTAGATTGGGCTAGGTAGATTTTGCCATCATTATTTTAAAATGTTTTTTCATCAGGTATAACAATCATAACATATTCATCAACCTTTTTCTTCATATTCTTTGTATAGCTTTAAACTATGTAATAGGGAATAACTTATTCTTCATACATACTCTTAACAATTCAGTTCAAATTTGATCAAATATGATATAACCATCTTTAGAAAAAGTGTATGGCATAAATTTTATTAACTAATTAACGCATACTGAGAAAATGGGTCTTAGGATATAAATTGCATAAATTTCTAATTCATAGATTCCATTAGATGACATCAGATAGGGAAAAATAGAAATAAAAATAGAATCTAACAATTACAACCTCTATGACACTCTCTTTTGTCACATACATCATTCATTTAATTAAATAGATAACAAAAATTGATCTATATGTTTATACTGTCTTAATAGTCCAAGAAGTTTTAACTAACTCCATTAGTTAGTAAACAAACTGCAAATTCCTAGTTCTAATGGTTATAACATCTTAATTAACAACTATACAAGTTAAAAATGAACTAAATTAACATGTTAAAACTTAATATGACATGATCTACTTGGATTTCTCTATCATTATAGTAATTACTCTAAATGTCATTAATGTCATAGGTTATCAACTTGAATCCAACTTGGCACATGATCATATTTTAGGGTGTGCTTCTTTCTATAAGCATGTGTTGAATACACGATTTGATACACATGTAACACATAACTGTGCCGTATGATGAAAAACTTATTAAGGACCACACACTCGAGTGTTTATACTCATTTTCTTGTTAGAAAACAAATATTTTATACATGACACGGAGTGAGAGAGTGTCTATGCATATGTTCTTCTCTGGAACCAATATGCAGTGCATAACATATGATATAAATGTGTTTGTACCCTTGTTCCTCTTTAGACTCATCAAAAAATTAATTGAATTAGATTTAAGGAAATCTTGACATGAAATTTCAAGAGAACGATTAATTGTTTGCAATAAATCTTTCATATAATGGTTTTGTTTATGTATGATTATGTGTTTGTAGTGAAAAAAGGAGTGGTTTGTGTTGTACCTCTTTATCATGATTTGGTTTGAATATCTTAAATTTGTGAGGATAAATAGTATGATTGATTTTGGCTTTGCTTATTGCTTATATATGATTTCTTTACATTTCTTTATCACTTTATTTTATTTGTTGCATGTGTGAAAAAGCCTAGTAATTGACTACTATATCTTTAATTTTTTGATCTTATGTTTGATATTCCTTAGCCTCTATTTTATATCTTTCCATTTCATTCGTGAGTATATATGCAAGATCAATGACATTTTGAAGCATAAAATTGATACTTGTAATGAAGTTTAAGATAAAAAAAAAGAAGAGATGGATGTTATTTCTAATATGTAATCAAACTATCTTTTATTGCAGAATAAAATTATGTAAAAGAAAATTTTGGATATCAAAAAGAAGTGTTAAGTAGTAGGCAGCTTTGCCTTATACTACTTTGCACAATTTGTGGTTAGATTTTATGTTAAACTTGTTGATGGTGTTGTGTTGTGAAATTTACATGCTCACTTACTTCCTCCTGATTTGTATCTACCACTAATACCAAATTCACCGCTAATAATGAGCAATTAGTAATGTACAATCATATTAACTTGAAATATTGAACCTAACCTAGTAGTGTAGCTTTTTATTTTGGTGGTGTATGGTTGTAGACAAAGTTGAAATAAGATGCTAACTTTATAATTGTATGTATACGATTAGTAATATTGGTTTAGTATGACTAATGTTTTCAAACGATCTTGTATAGGTAAGTTGAGAGTGATTTATATAGCATTTTTTAGGAAGTGACCAGCTGAATATGAACACTAATTTGAAATTTAATTTAAGCACCTCAAAAGTTTACTTGCATAGCACAAGAATTTTAAGACTACTAAAAATAAGGTGTATTCAATAAGAAAAAATTAGTATAAAATAAATTAATAAATAAGAACCAACAATGTTTTAACAAAATTTGGCTAATTTAGCGTATCTACATCTTTGACATCTAAAAATGGCTAATTTTGCTATTGATTGATCAAAACTCTCCATTTGATATATATATATATATGGTTAACACAAGTATAGCTAATTGTAAACTTTAGTTAGTATAGTTCAAATCAACTTCTCTTTACTAAAACCTATCCCAACTTTACTGTAATTCTAACAAGTCCTAAATTTTTCTATAGTTCATATTCAGTGAAAATGCATTTCTAGATAAGACTGTTTGTCATAAACACGATCTAGGATATATTCATGTCCTAAATTGTGGATCTTATTGTCTAAACTATAACATTATACAAACTTTGTCATGCCCATATTCTCTAATCATAGATCCTCCTTCTTCTTCATGTACTTACATATGATTTATGGTGTAATCGTGTGCTATATTGTATCTTTTATAGAAACACCTCTGACACAAAAACACGTCTATATCTTCACTTATAATTTCTAGAATTCAATCAAAATGAGAGAAAGAATAAAACAAATGAAACAAACATTTTCTCGTTTTCTATTGATTTTTGGATTATATAATCATGATTAGAGTGTGGATTGACTAGAGAATTTCATAGCAACTTTAGCATGTACTTTTTCTCTTATGATTGGTCGATATGCAATATCTTTAGAATAGTAGTGACTAATGGTAGACAAAGTCAGTGAGATTTTGAGCCTTATTTGACTGACACATCCATATCAGTCTCATTGCCTTTTGATAGTGTGTAACCTTCATGACATGTACATCCCGATTTTGCGTTGAATTTCTATTTGAGACCACATTTTTATCACATGCATTAACATGGATATGATTAGGCATTCTTTGTTTTTCATAAGCTACATTAGCCAA
>JANKOE010000206.1:21869644-21885498 GCA_026284465.1 Erythroxylum citrifolium | reverse complement strand
GCATCACAACTCATCCATAAAACCAACAATTTTCAAACATCATCTAACCTATAAGCCTCCCACAAAAATTCTGATTTGCTTCCACTTTCATAATCCTTTTTCTTTCTCTTATTTCTTCATAAATCATTCTTCAACCCCCATTATTAAGCAAGAAAAGATCAAAACCTAACAAGAAAATCAAGGAATTTTGAAATCCCTAAACCCACGACAATTCTGATTTTGCTACAACCTTTCATTTTCTTGTTTTTCCTTCATGAATGCCTCTTCAATCTACCATGAATGCAAGAAAAAAAAGACACCCAAGCAATAGAACTATAAAATTCGAAATCCCTAACCTTGTAGAGAGACCCACGATTTTCTGCTTTGAAACCCACGAAACCTACTCTTCTCCTCCTTGCAAAACCTTCTTCTTCTTCTTCTTCTAGCATAGCCGAAAATCTCCTCTTATTTTCTCTAGTTTTCGAAACTCTCCCTCTCTTTTGTTGGAAAAATCGTGAACTCCCTTCCTCTCTCTTGAAGTTTCGGTGATGGTCTCTCTTCCTTTTCTCTAGCATGTTCATGAACCTTCTATTCCTAACTTAAACCAAGTGAAAAACGCCACCTCATTTTCTCTTATTTTTTATTCACCAACACCAACGACACACACATCACTTACTTTTCTTTAATTTTTTTGTCCACTAACACATGCCATACGACTACACCTCTTCATGCTCTCCTTTTATTTTGTTTCTTTTATTTACATAACACCTCATGCCTTTACAACTAAAACCCTAAAATTCGTGGGCCTCCCTCACTCTTCAAGCCCTCTTTCATTTTGTTTCATAAATTCTCATTCAATTTTAACCTAAATGGGCTCTAGCCCAAAGACTTCTTTTACAAGCTTCCTTTATTTCTTAACCTAACTTAATACTTAAGCCCAATTGTCTCATTTACTTATCACATAAATGGACCTAGCCCAAATGTTCATCTCTTCTACATTTAATTCACCTTAAACCCTAGCCCAAATGACTCATTCTTCTTCTTTTAACTTAACTACAATATAAAGGCTAAAAGCCCACTTTACTTAGCTTAAGCTTTAATAACATATATCATCTTCCTAATGGGCTCTTTTAAATTTAAGGTCTAATACCTTATTAAAATACACTCTAATTTCACTAAATTCTTCAATTTAATTTCTCAAATCTATACAAGCTCTAATTAAATAATTCCCCATTTAATCTCAATCACCTAAACTCATAGGATCCTCAATTCATATAAATCTTTTTAATATTAACAATATATCACAAAATAATAATTTCTCAACAAATCAAATTTCACTAAATCCTTTCATTAAATAATCATAACTTAAGCAATAAAATCCTCAATTTATTCCAATCAAATTACAATTATCAATCTAGACCTCAAAATAATTTAATCATGCCTCAAAATAATTTAATCAAGCTTGTTGACTTTGAAAAAAGAATCGGGGCCCAACAGGTAGCTACCAAAAAACTACCATATTTATGCTCAACATTGGTAGTATAATTTTAAATCAGTAATGGAAAAAACAAAATTACAAACTAGGAGATTGATTTTAATGGCCCCTAAAATTACAAGCTAGTTTTTCGATGCCTCTTGTAACCCTTTCCTCAACCCATTCACCAGGTCATTCACCAAAATTGAAACAATAATGAGGAGGTCAATAATTGTGTTCTTGAACAAAAAAATGAAAAAAAGTGGAGTTGACCAGCAAATTAAATCGTAAAATTAGAGGTTTCAATGCTTTTAATAATGCGCAAGATAAGACCAAGCATAAAGAATTATGCAAAAAAATAATATATACCTGTAAGTATGTTCAAAGTCAAATCTTGGAAGAATTTAATATTAGGGAAGAATTTGATGCTTGTGGATTGAAAGGGATAACATAATTATATGAATGTGAAAATGTCTACTTTTGTTTAATTGAAATGTGAATTTTATACCACTTTTTGGTTTAATATTTTTTTTCTAAGATTAAATTGTTTACAAAAGGGACTGTTGAATTTAGAATGATGGGAACTGAGTTTTCCTTTTCAATTACTGAAGGCAATGAGTTTTTATAAAAAAGGTTGATGTTAAAAAGGAACCATTCATAAGTTCAAAATGTGATTATTCTTATAATTTTCATCCTACCCAAGTGATTAAAAAATTTCATACTTAAAGAGACATGTATTCAAATATTTACAATGTTTCTTTACTTATAACTTTTCAAGAAGAAGAGATAGTGCAAGAATTTTAACTAAAGTTGAATTTTATTTTCTGTGGTGTATGAACCCAAACATTGCAGTGAACTTATGTTATTCGTTGCTTACACAATTTTATTTTGCGATTCTAAAGAAAAACAAACCTTTAATCTTAGGTTCTTACGTTACTCATCTACCCTTTAATTTTAGTTTACTTAATTTGCCAAATACTGACATGTACATTACTTATAAGGTATAGCCCTTAGATTTAAATTGTTTAGGCAAGATGGGGATCATTACACATCAATTTGAAAATAATTTTTGCTTTATTCTAATTGGTTTAGCTATTCCATATTCTAAGACTTTCTAACTAACTAGGACAATAGTTGCAGGATAACCAATAGGAAGATATTCCTTCCTCTTCTTGCATTCAACATACTCTTAGAATTTCAACCTGTTTAGATGGAATTGAAAATAAATTATTTTGCATAAAGCATAATTTTATACCCTTTTTCGTAGACTATGGGTTTACACCTTATTTTTTTCCCCTTTTTGTAAGTGTATTTTGCCACTCTCCCCCCATATTTAGGGAAGTCCTTTCACTTATCACTTTCTATAATTTGAATTTTACATTGAGGCTAATATTTGACTCAAGTGTGGGGGAGGTTTAGTTATTTTTTGTTCCATTTTATGTAGAAGCATGTTTTATGTATTTATTTTGTTTGCTGTCTAGTTGTATTATTTTGCTTTACTTTATGATAAGTTAGTTTTGAGCTAGTCCATTATATGGTTTCATCAAATGCATTTTGAAAAAAAAAGATCATGTGTACATTAAAGGGTTCAGTTGTTTGAGAATAACAATAGCAACATATTGAATGGTTAAATTAGCTAAAATTATGCACTTTTATAAACGTTAATGATCAAATGATAAGATATTATGTGAAGTTAAGGTGATTTTAAATAACTTGTAAGATTTGAGCCACAAAAGATTGAAACATTCGTATTAATCTATTTTTCCTTTAAAATGTGTTCTCTTCTATGTGAATGTTTCTCTAGAATTTGCTTAGAATTATTTCAAGACCACATTGTTATATGCATGCATAAAAAAGAAAAAGGTCTTCATTGTTTTAAACCATTAGCTTAAAAGCCACCCCAATTTAATATCTCTAGTTGACCCCTTTGAGCTATAACCTTTTTTCTTAAAGTTATAGCCATATTACAAGCCTAAATTCTCTACTAAAACCATAAATTTTAGTAGAGCATTTGGACAAAAATCTCTTGCAACTTTAAGAATGGAAATACTAGAATCAAATGAGCATTTCTTTTTAGGAGTATGGAATGTGAATCTTGTGTTATCACTACTGTTTTATATTATGGTTCAAATTAGTTTGTCTATTCATATATAAAAAAAAAGAGGCAAGAATGGCAACAATAAAAAATTCCAATGTGCAGCCCATATTATACAAGTGAAGTAATTAAACATTCCCAAGTAAGCAAAAGATTAATTCCCTTGTATTATTTTTTGTAATTAAATTATCCTTGGGGAATCTAAAGCTTAAACGAATGAAAATAAGAGAAAACAAGGTGTAGGTAGAAGGATAAAACTGATAGCAACATTTATGAGGATTAGGCATGGTCGTATTCAATGAAAATTACAACTTTCATATTTTGAATTTGTTAGAAAAAATGTGAAGATGACAATCAGTGAAGTTATAATTTTTGAGAGCCAAGAATTATGAAAAGAAGATCTCAACATCAACAAAACATGAGATTAAAGTGGCTACAAATTGGACCAAAGTCAAAGAGGAAAGCATTCAAAAAATTCTCCACCTCTCCTTTCTAGCTTTTCATAAAAGTCTTTTTCCCTTTCTTTAGTAGGCGTTAGTGTAGCTTTTCTTCACTAGGTGTTAGTAGTAGTTATGCCCATTATTGAATAATTTTCTTTATCTTGGTTAATGGAAACTGAAGCCTTTGGAACTTTGTAGATTGGGAGATAATTAGGTCTTATTATGAAGTTTTTTTTAATCAATTCATACTGAATTCTTCTTTTGTGGTTTTGTTTTCATGATTATTTTGATTGTTTTCTGATGCGTGCTATTAGTTTATTAATTGAAATAATTATCTGCTAAATTAAATATTGAATATGTAAAAGTTCAATTCCTTTAATCTTTGTAGCGATTAGGAGTTTTTAATTTGTTGCAACATAAATTATTAACTTTTAGAAAGAGCATTCAACTAGATTAAATGCAACCATAAATGTTATGTTATCTTGCTTTGGTGATCTATCTTTTCTTAAAGCTATTGTTTAATTAAATGATGGATTGTTTCTATGGTAGTTAAACAATATGGGTTAATTGAATTACATAATTTTTATTAACTAATCCTAAGAAAAGACATGTATTGGATATCATATTGCATATATGATTAATAATATTTACTTTTTGTATCAATAATCAATCGTAGTTACGATTGTACACTAAAGTTTATTTTATTGATAATTTTCTTTTTATTATTTTCATAATTCGATTTATTTTCTTTTTCATTTTTGTATCATCATAACCATATTTCATTAAATCTCTTTCGTAACGATTAATGAACTAGAATTCGTTGTGAGATTAATGCTTGCTTTCCTATATTACATTTATTTTATTGCATGAATTCAGAATTTAATTTAAGTGCAGAAAACAGCAACACTATTTATCCTATGGTTGATATATATCTTTGTTTTCTTAAAGTAATATAAGAAAAACAAAGATTAAACAGTCATTAAGTAAGGTTTAGCGCAAGGAAATGCACAAATATATGGGAGGAAGGGTTGCAATTAAATTGTTTTTGCAGTTACAAGAAGAGTTGTTACTAACATTTATAGTAATTTTATTATTTTAAACAATGACTCAATTAGTTGTACATTTTTAAAACAGCAATAGAAGTTTGGATTTTGGATTTTACTTTTCCTTTTTATATCAAATTCTCTATTACTTTTTCTATTCGGAGGCTTATTCCTTCGTTAACTAGCAAACATAATTTGAACGTTTTAAATTGATTTTGACGTGGTAAAATCTGATATATTTTTTTTGGTCTTAGACCAGGGTATCTACCGGTGGACCCAGTAACTAATCCCTTCGCTGGTTTGTAAGTACCTCACATGGTGGTACAGCTGGCCCAAGGATTTAAGGATTTATGTTAGTACTTTAGTATTAAAAATTAAATCTTTCCTATGCTTACATATCAGTTCTTTGATTTATAAGCAAATAAGGAGACATGTTTATTCTTATTCCTAATTTTTGTGAAGTAATTATAGAGTAGAATAGTTCATAGCATCACTATTACGAAATTTTTTTGATCTAATTGATACGTATTACAGAAAGTAAATAGATAACTCTCAAATTTTAGTTACAATATATCTATGTACAGCTCAAGCTGACCGAAAAATACACTTTCAGATAAAAGATTGAACACAATTCATGTTCTTGTCATAGAGACCTAACCAGAAGGGTAAAAGAACCTTTGCCTCTTGCTTCTAACACGGTCACTTGGTGGCGTGGCCGATGAAGCAACCCTGGCCAACACTACTTTGAGAGATTGTTTGATAGTGTTCAAACAAACATCCCCTTTGTCGTCTTTATTACATAGTACTAAAATGGTTTTAACTCGTCCTCCAACACTTGCAATGTCAGCTCCGACCACTGCTAGTCTTGAACCTTTGACTGCTCTGATGAGCTCTGAAAATAATTCTGGTCGATCATCGCAACACACAGAAGCTCTGATCAATCCACTTTTCTTGTCTTTGTTATTGTTGGATGTGCTTGAATCTTGACATGCAACACACTCAACTGTTACCTCGTCGATTTCTGTTGGTACATTGCAAAATTCGCTTACTTCCGTTGCTTTACTTTTAAGATCTTTAACATGATCAATGGCACTAGCTAGAAGAGCAGCCTTGTCCATCTGTTGCAAGTTGCACTTCATTTTCAGTTTTTTTTTTTTGTCAGTGACAAAGTGTCAACTATAACCACAAACAAGAGTACGTCTACTGAGTCGAGCGAGTATTTATGTAAACCTTGTACGCTATTGATTACCACTTGAACAAAGCATTTTCTAAACCTTCGATACTATAGCTTGAAGCCTGATTTGTTTCGCGCACATTTACCACGACAATGGCTTAGTAATAGTGAAAGACGCGGACATAAAATTAAAAAGTATTAGCTTGGATGACGTTGGAAAGTGTAAAAGAAGCTTCATACCTTTTCTGATTTAGGAATTAATTCCCTTAGAATTCCAAGCTGGGTATTGATTCTATCCCTGCGTTGCTTCTCTGCAAGGCTATGGCTCTTAGAGACGGATGGTGTTGTATCTTCTGCAATCTCTTTGATAGGTATGGACAGGGGAGGAAATCTTTGTCCTTGGAAGGTGGAACTAGCTGACGATGAAGCACATCGAATCTGTGGCCAAGGAATAGAAAATGCCTGGCCGTGTTCGTCAAAATTTCTTTGAATATATTCTATATCTGCAGATTTGGCAGGCAATCTGGAAAAGCAATGATCTTCCATACCGTAAAAGCAAAAGGGCTTCTAAAAATTTGTGGACTAACCTCTTCTTTTATTGAGTAACATCTGCTGCTACTGTTACTGCACTAGTGATGTGGCATATTCAGTCTTGACAATGATTGGTGTGATGCCAGAAACCTTTAATTTAGTTAGTCGAATGAAAATTGTGTTTGGCGTGCTTGGTTGTCACCTCAGAGTGAATTTATTCAAGGGTAAGTGTTTTTCTTTGGGATTGAAAACTGGAATGCCGTCATGTAATTGGACCAGAAAGAATTAATATTTGTATGAATTGGATTAGAAATAAAAACAACACAACGAAATCTTGCATGATAGTAGTAATTGGTCAATGACATATCCTCCGTGAAAATTCCTGATCATTATAGTTATATCATTGCAAACTTATCCTTTATGCCTGTGTAGGACATATTCTTTTCTTTTTTTCCTTTGCAGAGATTTAAGGTGCGTGGAACCCACATCCAGCTGCTTCATGAGCATGCTTGTTTCTAAGCAGTGTATCAGTCTCAATCTGATATTCTTGCAGAGATGATGTTTAGAGATAAAGAAGCCACCCATTTTGATGGCTTTATTTGCCCACTTCCATTTTCAAAGGTTGTCCTGTTGCCTGCACAAGCAAACAAAAGAAGGTTTCAATTATCCTCACCACTTGGTCACTGTGTGGGGCCCTAGCCACTGTTCACTGAAACATAAAGATGAATTGAAGATTGGTACGACTTTTTGATCAGCCTAAACAGTATCCTGTGGTGCTCCTGACTCTCAGCGGTTCTTGGGTTTCAACAGTCAATTTCTTTATTGCATTCCCTGCTCTTTTGGTAGTGAAGAACCTCAACCTCAGCTAACATGAACGAAATCCAGGTACAAATTGGAACTGAACTCAACTATAAATAAAGTCATTCTGAAACACAGAATAACGGGCTCAAGTGGACAACTTTAGTTCTGCGATTTCTATCCGATATTAACGGAAATTTTTGACGGCTCACGAAAGCATTGGAAGATAGCTCGTCTTAGGATATGGTTAATAACACTTCATTGTCATCCTTGGACGAGCAATTATAATGTTTGATTGAAAGAGATGGATGACGAAAGGGACGTTGGATTCAACAATTGGATCCCGTAACTTAAATCTCTTGAATTTGCTTTTATCCTAAGGCAATCTTTTACTCCAAACCATTATCTTGTCCTACTTTCCCTTTACTTGAGCAAAATTTGTTGCTCTGGGTCAAAATCTTCTTCATTCTTTAATACTTCGGTCGAACTTCACTTTTACTTTTATCGCTACCTAAACACATGGAATGATGCCATACTTGGAATGGGGTGAGGAATGTTGAACTGATGGCTAACAGGGATTTGAGGACGTGTTAAAGTTGGGCTTCTTCAAGTGCAAATTTACAGATAAATTTTGGCCAGCATTCAGTGAGACCCACCAAACAATCAGTCTTGTTTATCATAATTATGGTCAGGATAAATGATCCATATCTCCTAATGAATGACCAATATATATCTGCTAGAGTATCATGAATGCTGGAAGCCCCATATCATGTTAAGGATCAAGAATGCTCATATCTATTAAGGAGGCACTTGAAACCGTAGCAATAAATGTTCATTTTGTGATTGAGAATAAATTAAACTTCTCCTTTATTAAAAATTAAGGAGTCATAAGAAGTATATTTATCATGATATTCAAGTAAAACAGCATACAAGAACCAGACAGATCTACAGAATGCCATGGATTTGGTGTGTATTGATGCATTTTTTTTCACCATATAACTGATGATCACACATTTCCTTCCACGTTAGTTCACATCTTTGGCCTACTTGCACTTTAATACTAACCATGTCAAAGATAAGAAAGTCAAGCACCTTCATCAAGAATTTAGTTAAACTCCACCTTAATACTCGTTAAAATGGATGGCACCAGCTTTCCAGACAATATAAGTTGTTGCAAACATAAGTGTGCTGATGAAGACAAATGAGAAGGCAATAACAAACAGATCAGAACCCCCCGGGAACTGAAATGTCCAACCATCCTTAGGCAATCCTCGCTTGCTATCATCAAACAAATTTGTGGGGGCTTCAGGGAGTCCAGATGTTTTCTTCCCCTTATCACTTGCCTTCAGAGCAGCCAATACTTTGCTCCCCATTTCTGGTTTTGATGCCTTGGATTCTGCATAACGACTACGAACCCGAGCAGCTCGTAATCTCTCTCTTGCCGTCATCAGTGACCTTTTTGGGGTTGATGGCGAGTTAGATTTTCTTTCCTGGTTCAATTCTGAAGAAATGGCAGAGCCATTTGATGTTCCAAAGGATTGAGGTCCTGTCACACTGTTATTATTAGTCTGGGATCCACTACTTTCCACATCAGGATCCATGGATGTGGGATTCCCAGTTAAAAGCTGATTACCAGAAATTGCATTAACAGCATCTCCAGACTCCTTATCACCAAGATTACTGCTTTCTGCAACTGAAACACACAAGCCCTTTCTTCTACCCTTTACCAGTATCCTTGAACCAGAAATCCCCAATGATGTGAAGACTGTCAGCTTTGGTGTTGAAGCTTCGCTGGGAGATCTAGATGTATGCTGGTACACGCCCTGAAACTTCTAATAAAAGATTGTATAATTAGAACAGCTTATGCAATGTCTACGTCTTACTTCAGTGCAAGGGTTGGCTTAAATTCACTTCTTTTGAACTCTACAACTTGTGTACTTATATCAAGTATGGTAAAAGGTCTTTTCGGCAGTTAAATATTGAACATGGACTTGAATCATTTGACATCTCATGAAACTATGAAAGCATACTCAAACCACGTTAAACACTACCAGGATACACCCGTTTCAGAAGATGAAAGGTGTGAAACTTTACAGAACAATATCAGCTCCAAACTGATACGAGAGCATATGATCTTGTCAACTCAAAGTCGACGTTATGCCCCGTAGTCAGATGACCTAGGTATTGTCGAATACCACATATGGTCAAGAAATACAGTTCAAAATATAGAACACATCAATAATCCCAACTTCCAGACGTAAGCAATTCTTTAAACCTTCCTCTAGTTTGAAACATATAAACCGGCAAATTCAATCATACGAAAACTCTATTATGATTTCGAAATTACCCAAATTATAAAAGAAAAAGAGAGAAAGAAAGAAGATGGTTACCGTTGAATTGAACCCAACAACTGAATTTAGAGAAACAGTCATAATTTTGCTTCTGTTTAAGGCCGGACGAAGGAGAAATACTGAGAGAGAAAATAGAGAGCTGTGTGTTTGTGGACATAGAGTGGCTGATCTGTGACACAAGCTCTAAGAGATTGGGTGTTTCTAACACCACGTGCACCCCCACGCGTAGGTCCCCAAACACCGTAAGTTTTCATCCTATCGTTAGTTGTCATAATGCCAAAATATGGTTTCATCCTTGGACCAAAAGGTTGATCCCAACTCCAAGAGCCCCCAGTCGCAGGTCCGATCACCGCCGGAGGATAACTTAGTTTCATCCTATCATTAGTTGTCGTAATGGCTCCTAACCCCAGCTCAGTTACAACATCTAATAACGATTAAATTCAGAAAAATGGATAGAACAAAAAGCTGTGGCTGTATATGAATAATGCTTAGTTAGTATTACGGATGAATATCGGTCCAATTGCAGCTTTGAAGTCATCTTAAAATCTGCTACACCGTCTCCTTGCTGTTGCTGCCATCTTCAGTCTCTCACTTGCGGGCAGCCGTACTACTTTCCCAAGTGGCATCTGCTTGCTCTTCTATGCTCTGGCAAATAAGTCCTACTTGTTCCCAATCTTCTATTACCAGGATGTCCATTTTTGGGCCAGCAGAATTATGAGCTAAATAGAGGATGGAAATTATCAGCTATAGCATTGACATTAATGACAAAACTAAGAAGTTCAATCAAGCATGCCCACCAATTGGTATGAACCCCGAAGCCATGTACTTAACAACACTAATGCCCAAGTGCTCATCTATAATGGAATGCAGTCCGGCAGTGGTACCTCCCAAAAGCCTTATCAAATCCCTGAGAATAACCAAATACAAAAAGCACATATAAAGACCAAAATCTTACTTATTAGTATCCAAATCAAAAGGTATGAACAACAGATAAATTTCTTTGAAAACAATCCCATTAACAGATATACGAGTGTAAACAAAGACCACAAACACAATTTCCTGGTGAATTTTAAAACCAGAAACTAACTAAAATAAAGTAAAATAGAAAAGAGATAATGCAAGAGATAATTTATTGATAGGTGCACTTTATATTGACATGAAGGCTTAAATAGATAGGTAATGAAATAACATATAATATCTCGGTAAAGATTAACTAAACAGATAACAAATTTAAAAGTTTAAATCCTATAATAAGTAACAACTTTATTTTAATAGAAAAAAAATTATATCTTCTAACAGATAACAAATCTTATCTTTATCTTACTACTCTTAAATTTTATTTTTAAACAAAGACCATTTTTAACAACTTTGAATCATTCTCCAATATTCTTTTTTGACTCAAAGTTATAAGACTTTTTAAATTTGATGAAGTATTTCCAATCACCCTTCAATGGTTGGAGCACATCTCTCTATAATTCTTTTTTTTGGAGCACTTCTCTCTATTCATCAACATAAGCACTTCTCTCATCACTTATTTCCATAGAGCACTTCTCTTTATGATGCATCTTGTGCACTTCTCATCAACTAGAAGAGGTTGTCTTCTTTAATCACTTGCACTATATTTGCTTTTTCTTCATTGTTAAACTTGCAATCCTTTTTCATAAAGCATCGAGACTTTCTTTTATGTCAACAATCTTTCTCTTTATGACCAAACTTTTCACAATGACCACATTGAAAAATGTTTCATTTCTTTTTTGATGATGGAACCTTTGCTAGATAGGCTCCCTCCACCATCTTTTCACTCTCTTGGGCTCTCATTCCCCTTCTTTGTTTTTGAACTTGTAGAACATTAATCACTTATAGGTCCCACAAGATCTTTGAGAGCTCTGATACCATATTGAATTTTAAAACTATAAACTAACAAAAATACAGTAAAATAGAAAAGAGATAATGCAAAAGGTAATTTATTGATAGATCACTTTACATAGACATGAAGGCCTAAATATATAGGCAATGAAATAACTAACTTAGCTAATATATCAGTAAAGATTAATTAAACAAATAAAAAGTTTAAAAGTTTAAATCCTATAACAAACAACTTTATATTAATAGAAAATTTTTTATCTTCTAACAGATAACAAATATTATCTTTATCTTACTACTCTCAAATGTTATTTTTAAACAAAGACCATTTTTAACAAATTTGAATCATTCTCCAACATTTACAACAAACCATCTAGCAAACCGGGAACGACAAGCATTGGTATCAATATGAAAAAGAAAATGCAATGGATAAGAAATACAAGCTTTGTGAGACAAATGACTGACTATTTTCTACATCTTCCCACAGGCCACAATTCACAAGCTTCTTATGGCAATTAAACTTCAAGCTTACTATCTACAAAGTAGAAATTGGATTTCAAACCTAGAGCCCTAGAGTATCGCAAAGAGCATAGACACACTTGGTATGATTTGGGATCTTCCAAAGTATTTGGATATGATCTTGTGTCCACGAAGAGTTCGCCATCGCTAGGTATGCCATAAACCCATACATCCAACTAAACACTACATAATTTTCAAAAATAAAAAACTAAACACTATATAATACAAATCTTGCACCGCAATAACCAATCACCATGATGAGACAAAAAAGCACACTTCAACTTTTATACAACAATGTGAAAGACACATAGGTGAGCTTCTGAATTATGAAGTTAAGGTGACGTATTTCTAGAAGCCTCATAATTTAACCAAAAAATGGGTCCCTATAGGAAAACATTTTCAAATTGGATAGCAGGATGAGCTATTGGGGGTTGAATCTTCTCTAGTAGATAATGATGAGGTTGCAGGTGCACAAGTTAATGCTAATAAGAATACAGGTAACTTAATTATAGATTCTCTAAATATTTAAGGTGGGAAGCCCAATATAACATCTGGACACACCTCTCGACTAAAGAAACATGATAACTAAGAAGATGTAACTACTAAACAAGATTCACAATTAATGGAAGAAGAGATAGAAGATGAATTGGTCTACTGGAAAATGATCCAACAAGTAACCTGTTGCTGATACAACTAGAGATTGATAGAATTATTGAGATAGCAGAAAGGTTTAGTGAGAGTTACCCTAACCCCAAAAGAAGATCAGCTAGAAGGAAAATAAAAAAAAAGTATTCCCCCTTAAATGATCATTATAATATGGAACACAAGAGGGTTAAATGACCCCCTCAAACACTCAATGGCAAGAGAATTAGCAAAGGATAGGAAGCATACTTTGGTCGACCTCTTTGAGACATAAATAAAGACTCCACATATTTAGAAAGGACTGCTTATACGCGCAACTTTTATTACCAACAACAAACAACAGACATTTAGCCAAGTTGATTTGCTATAATCAATTGATGTACTCTTTTTTTTTTGTAACTATTAGCAGATTTTGAATTTGTATGCAGAATAAATGACTCATTGTAATGATGTTTTGTAGCTTTTGTTACTATTAACACAATTCCTTTTATTTTTTCAAAACAAAACAATGTGAAAGGAAAAGAAAAGAAAGGAAAAATACGTCCAACAACTTTTATACATCATTAGCTTTCATTTCTTAGTAATTTTCTTTAAATCTTTCATTTTTTGTTGATTTTTTGTGTTGAAACAAAGATCATGTGCGCCTAAATTTACGTATTATGATTTAAAGAGATTTAAAACCTTATGAGGTTTTGTTTTGAACTTATATTTTATGTATAATTAATATTGATTAATGTGACAAATTAATTTGATATTGATTATTGTATAATTATTAATGAATTTAGTGACCCATAATTATTAGGAAGGATTGATACAAGTAGCAAATATATTATTTATGACATTGCATATTTAACTTATAAGAAGCAAAAAAACTAAGTTAAATAGTTGTAGCTATCTTAGTTATTTAATTTATGGCTTAGTCTTTTTTATTAAGCTTATTACTGTTATTTGATTGATATGGAATATTATCGTATTTAATCAATTGATGGTAAGTTTTAGTTTGAATAATAAGTTTGAACCAATTAATTTAGAAAATTTTGAAACTTATTATAAGTATCATAATACATTTTAGACGGACTGCTTGAATTATAAAAGTTGTTGTTTTTACTAATGATCAATGTAATAATTAAATGAGATATTTCCCTTAAATCAAAGTTAAGTACCATTGAACTTCTCACTTTTTATTTTCTGTTGATTATTTCAATTCGTTGTTAAGTTAGTTTATTAGTTAATTATAACCCCTCATTTTATTTTATCAATTGGAATTAAGAAACTAATTTTAAGTTATTGAGATTCGACATGTTTCCATGACTACTACAAGAGTTTAGAGAATTAGAATTAAGTTTAGGGGCTTCGACAATGACTGCACATTGTTATGCTAGTCAAAATAAAATAA
Organism: Erythroxylum citrifolium; assembly: GCA_026284465.1. NCBI lineage: Eukaryota > Viridiplantae > Streptophyta > Magnoliopsida > Malpighiales > Erythroxylaceae > Erythroxylum > Erythroxylum citrifolium. The sequence continues at coordinate 21,871,193 of JANKOE010000206.1, read as the reverse complement.
CTAGACTATTACTATAGCAGTGGCGAGTCTAAGTCGATCCCACAGAGAGTGTGTGTAAAGTTTATGAAATGAAATTAACCGGTGTTTAGGTTTAATGGGGGGGAGGTTGATTTTTGAAAGAAGAAAATAAAATGAAACTAACTAATAAAAACAACTTAAAGAAAACATGCGAAAAATGATAAAAGTAGGAAATTCGGTAGGGACCCGGTTCTTTGATTCAATCTCGGCCTATACCCTAATTAAGCATATTTTATTGATTTGTTGTTCTTTAATCTCTCCTATCAACTATTAATCGTGGGTTAACAATTAACCCGAGTTTTTCCTTAGATTTTGTTTAATCAAAATACGATCGTTAACTAAACCTAACCATCAAATAACCTAAGATACGATCTCTAGAATTAATTAGGCAATAGCATTACGAATTAGAAAAATCGATTAATCAAGGTAACAACCACATACGATGCATCATTTAACCTAGGTCATGTTACCCCTAATAATTACGAATCATTAGCCGCTACATACGAATTTCAATATAACAATAACAGATTATATCGAAATTCTGGCAATAGGTTTGCAATTAACGATTCAATGAACGCATTAAAATCATCATCTCATGACAATACCTAACGGGTTCATACACAAATAATCGAACAATAACAAAAATTCGATTATCCATACACAAAACCCAATTTAATTAACATAGGATAACACAATCAATTCCTAATGAGAGAAAGAAACAACAAAATAATAAAAAAATACTTAACCCGAGTCATCGGCGTCGATGTTGCCTCCGAACCAACGTCGGGATGTCTAACCCTTCATGGATCTTTCCCAAAAAAATGCTTCAATCCCTATTCTAATCCCTAGCCGAAAATCCCTTAATTTCTGTTCACTGCCGCAAGCATCTTATTCCTCTCACTGTTCATCGATAAGACAATTTAATGTTGCTCTCCTATTTACGCCTGCTGCCCCCTTGTACACACGCAACTCCTCATCTGCGTTTAACACAGAAAATCTGCGTTAAACGCAGACCTCCACACTTGCCCCTTGTGCATTGTAACTTCCCTCACTGTTCCTATTGATTGATTAGACAAATAAAGATGCTAGGTTCATTTAACTGTTCACGCCCCTCCTATATCGCCTGAACGCATCTGTATTGCGTCGAACGCAGGTGTCTTCCTTCTACTCTACTTTGTAACTCGTTAATTTCTTGGGTCATGCATAAAGGGTTGTCGTTTTGGTCTTGGGCTGTCTTTCTTCTGTGTTGTCATTTTCTTCATGGATTGCTACCATTTTTGTTTCATTCCAACTGTTGTCTTATTTTATTTGGCTTGGTTGTCTTCTTTTGTGTTTTCTTTCTCGTCTTTTAATTTTCTTCTTTTTTCTCCATGAAGACAAGTAAAAACTAATCTTCAGAAAATGACCCATATGTCATACTTTCAACTCACTTTAATTTCTTTACTTCCAAATTATACCTAAAATCATATATGAACTAAAGTGAGTATCCTAAGCATTTTCGTATCATTAATCGCTAAGTGTAAATGATTAA
>JANKOE010000206.1:21667239-21699772 GCA_026284465.1 Erythroxylum citrifolium | reverse complement strand
AACACAATTTACCAAATAATCAATTATAACAAAATTAATCGAATAAACAATTTGAGCAATTAGGTCAAGGCCTAACACTTGCAACATGGCCAAGTCATTTAATACAAGCAATACATCATCTACATATAAAGGTGAAATTTGATTTTGCTTCCTTTGACCTTATAATACAATTATCTTTTTACTTTATTTTTTATAAAGTCAAATGAGTTTATTACCTCATCAAACTTCATATATCATTAATGGGAATATTTTCTCAACATACATGCTAAATGGCTTTTATCATCAACCTCAAACCCTTTTAGATACACCATATATACCTCTTTATAAAGACCTCTATTTAAGAAAATGGTTTTAACATCCATTTATTGTAGTTTCACATCATAATAAGCTATTATTGCCATAATAACTATAAATGCATCTTTGGAATTTACAGAAGAGAAATTAACATTAATGTGTATCCCTTCTCTTTAAGTGACTTGACAACTAACCTCACTTTTAACCACTCAACATTACCTTAGGAGTCCTTTTGGGTCTTATAATCCTATTTATATCCAACATGTTTACAATTATGAGGTAAATAAAAAAAGGTTTTATATATGATTATCCTTTTTCCTCATAGACTACATTTCATCCCTTATAAAAAAAAGTAACTAGAACAACAATATGTCCAACATTAGTCAATCACAATTAGATAAACTATCACTATAAGAAAATTGCAAATTATTGATGGAAAATTCCCTACATAAAGTTTTGTAGTAAATTAGTGATGGAAATTGCTTTCTGTAGGTAAATATGTCTAGAAAAAAGGTTTTTTTTCGTTAAAAGGGGAAGGAATTTTACCGCCAAATTTTGTCGACGAAATTTAGCAACAAAATAGTGAAAGTCGTCATAAAAATAGGCACCAATGGTTCCAGGTAAAAATTGTGTACGAAATTTACCAATAAAAAAAATTTAGTAAGGAAATTTCCTATGGAAAGGTGATTCCGTAGGTAATTTCCTTGCTGAGAGGTGATTCTGTAGGAAATTTTCCAACAAAAGTATATTTCCTTAAGTAAATTACTACATAAATTGTTTTAATTCATCCAGCACACCTTCTTATAATCAACTAGTTCTGTACTGAGCAATTGTTGCACTGTAAATACTAAAGTCAGGAAATGTTACAATAGCAATAATAGTGGTATATGTAGCTAACTGGAAATTCAAGCGCTCCAGCTTATGGAAAGACTTACAAGAAAGTGATTCAAACACCTTTATTCCATGGATGATTGTTGGAGACTTAAACTGATTGCTGTCATCATTTGAATCCATAAGAGGAAGGGGAACAATAGATGCACATTTCAAAGAACTGATAGTACTAACATCTTTACTTGGAATTATGAATCTTAAATTTCAACGGTCGTTATTCACATAGAGCAATCACCAAAAAGTAAATAGATTGGTGCAGAGGAAGCTTGATAGGTGGCTTGTGCAAATGGTAGAAAGTTATGTTGTTTTTTTAGGAGCCATTATTCTCCGATCGTACCCCTGTCAATGTTTATATTAAGAGCAGAATAAACAAAAGAGACACACCATTTAGATTTTTCAACTCACTGCTAAATCATGCTCAACTTGAAGTAATAGTTGTTGACGTTGCTCGGCTGCAAGTCTAAGGATCTAAAGCTTTTTAGTATCTTCAAATGCTTAAGAATATCAAAGATGAATGTATAAAATTACTAAAGCATTATTCTAATTGTTTGAAACTCAGTAAACTGCAAGCCATGGAGAATTTTGTCTTAACTCAGAAGATGTTGGCTACTAATCCCACAAATCCCGCACTCATAGATAAAGATAATACATAATTAAGCAAATATATGTAGGCTATTGAAGGCTGTAGAGATCAGTTGAAGAAAAAGTTTAGAATTCTAAGTTTAGAATTGTATGGATTTAACAAGGAGACATGAATACAAAATACTTCTCCAATGTGATTCAACGTAGGCAAAATAGGAATAAGATAATCTTTTAAGATGGGAGTTGCAAAATGATACATGCACAAGATGAATGAAAGAGTTGGCTACAAGACATTTCAAGGCAATAAATGAAGTATCTTTACACACCTCTTGTCTTCCTATTAATCTTATCAATCACATATCTGGTTCCATAAATCTGGATCAACATTCTGTCCTAATAGGAGAGGTCACAGGTGAGGAGATCAAGGAAGTATTGTTTTCCTTCCACCCTGATAAGTCATCAGGACCTGATGGCTTCAATGTCAAATGTTTTCGAGCAAAATGGAACTTTTTACAAGCTCCAGTTGTGAAAGCAGTTCAAGAGTTCTTTAATAGTGGCAAGTTACTCACTGAAATGAATAAAACTTATTGAGTCTTAAAATCCCAAATCATAAGAGATTGAATGATTATAGACCAATATCTTACTACAATATGGTGTATAAGATCATCTCTAAAATCCTTACTAACAGATTGAAGAGTACTTTACCAGGATTGATCAACTCTAATCAAGGCTCTTATGTCGTTGGTAGGAGTATGAGAGACAATATAATGTTAGCGCAAAAATTGTTCAAAGACTACAACACTAAAGAACATGTAAGAAGTTATGCTCTCAAAGTATATTTCACCAAGACATATGAGACTGTGGAATGGAGCTTCATCATCAATTCACTCCTTACTTTTGGATACCTAACAAGTACATTGAATGGATACATGATTGCATATCAAGTGTATCATTTTCAGTGCTAATGAATCGTGAGCCTACCCGAGTTTATAAAGCAGCTAAAGGAATAAGGCAGGGAGATCCACTATCTCCTCATCTATTTGCAATTACTATGGAAGTGCTCCTAAGAATGACTCAGCTATGCATTGCTAAAAGCATAAAATTCAGATATTATCATCGATGCAGAGAGATTAATATCCGTTAACTTCCATTTACAGATGATTTGCTCATGCTATGTGCTAATGATACTAATTCAATTGGAGTAATCTTAACTTCCTTACAGAGATTCCAAGTATTAAGGTTGAAATTCAATCCACAAAAGAGCTCAACTTAGTTATCTACACAGAGTAATGAAGCCTCATCAAATGTGACCATGAGTGCAGGACTTGCTATTCATCAGTTATCACTCAATTATTTAGGAGTTCTCATCTCCGCCAAGAAGCTGAAAGAAGCTGAATGTAGACTTCTCATTGACAAATTTCATAGAAGAATTTCCAATTCATGCAACAATTATCTGTCTTATAAAGGTATATTGCAGGTTGCCATTTCCATTTTTAATAATCTACATTTTTATTAGTTGTCACATTTAGCTATCCCAGAGGAGTTCTAAAGAAGATAGACAAGAGTATAAGGGATTTCTTATAGCATGCACATAATTCAAATGCAAAGAAAATATCCAAAGTCAAATGGAGTACCATTTGTTTTCCAAAAGAAAATGGTGGATTAAAGATCAACTCAACCTTCAGAATGAACAAGATTTTGTTGGCTAAAAGGTTATGGAGAATTTGTTGTGATAAAGAAAGTCTATGGGTTAAATGGGTTCATATGTTTTATGGCAAACATAAAAGCACATGGTCTATCTCTAAAAAAAGTTCTCAATTTTACAGTTTCCAACAAATTCTACTCACCAAGTCATTTATACATCCTCATATAAAGCATAGGATCAGAGATGGGCAAAATAGAAAAATTTTGGTTTGATAACTGACATTCACTAAGGCCTTTATGTAACACTAAGTTCTTTCCAATTTTGAAAGGATCAATTGCAGAAGATACCAAGGTGTAGATACTCATTCAAAATAGCAGCGGTCTGGCTATACCATATGAGCAAAAGAACCATGTCAATTGTAGAGTAGATGCCAACTTATTTACTAGAATAGAGGCAGGAAGATGAAGTCAAATGAGAATTACACAAGTCACATAAACTTACAGCGCAATCATGTAAACAACTACTACTTGGTCCACTCACCAGATTTCCTCTTCACAAGCTGATATATGGATCTGTAATTTCACAGGCTCACTCGTTCATTCTCTAGTTAGCAACTGGGCTAAAACTAGGAACTAGAGACAAGATAAAATTTCATATTCTCGACAGATCCTACCCTTTATGCAGTGGCGAAGTTGAGCCTCTAGATCATATCTTCTTTGATTGCTTTTGCACATGATAGCTATGGGGTAAGTTTCTCTATATTTTCAACCTACAAGACAAAAACCTTGCTTGGAAAGACTGCTTGAATTGGGTCAATGATCTAAACTGGCAAAGCAAAATAGATTAAAGAGTATTCAAGGTTGATTTTGCCATACTACTGTATTTCATTTGGAGATTAAGAAACACAAAGATCTTCAAGAAAGTAGAAGATTACAAGAAATTCAGCTAGAATGAATTTTATCTCAAGTTAAGGATGATATTGTCAACGTCCTATCTGCAATTTATATCTGATCGAATCAGGAAACAATTGAGTACATAGAAAGAGCTGGTACTTAGTTAAGGAAAGTTGAGTAGCTAGCTGTATATTTTGTACAGAACTATAAGAGTTGTATATATTTCCTTTCCTTTGTAATTTCCATTTTTTGATTGAATATATTACTTACTTAACTTCAAAAAAAAAAAAGTTATCCTCAAAGGGGAATAAGAAAGAAAAGTATATACCATTTTGTAGTACATATCAAGTAACCGCAATCAGAAGAAAACGAGACTTGTTAGGTTTTGCACTGCTTAAATGACACAAAATGTATATCTAATTATGATTCTTTGTGGTTTTCCTTTTGTTTTACTTAAAGGGTGGTAATTAAACCATAAGAAGTAGGCATCATTCTTATATCCAATCCAAAATATATGGACAAACATGTTTCTCACGGGCATGGGCATATATATTATGTGTGCTTCACTGTGGCTGCATAATATAACTCCTGAGACAACATTTCTTTGAATATTCCAAAATGCACTTCAATATAATTTAAGAGTATGAAAGTTGAAATGAACGAAATTATGTAATTTCTATTTTTAAATTTGTTTTGAATAGGAAACTGGGAATGGCCATGAAATATAAAGCATACGTATCAACCCATTGTTTGCAGTGGACTAAAAAACGTGATTTAGCCACAAATTAACCAAAACATACGAGGAACTTGAAGGGAACAGAGATAGAACTTTTGTTGATGTCCGTTCCAAACTAACATGCTTTGTATACAAAAACCCTAATGGGTCAATAACCATCAAAATCCACCCTTAAAACCCATAAAAGAATATAAAATCTCGATCACTTACCTGTTGACAGCAAAGTACCCTTACCTGGAGCACTTGTCTGCTAACCTTATTAAGGAACCAGTTAACATATGGAAAGAAAAAAAAATTGATCGATTACTTTTTCTTGCTTTGCGCTTATAAGAAATGCATCGCCCTCCCAATCAAGCTAATCCACCCAGCTGTAGCTTGGTTTACGATGGGTTGAGATCAGAAGAGACTTGTGGCAGTTGATACTGTATATATTTGAAACCTTGATGGAACTAAAACCAAAACCTTGCATGCAAGGATTAGGGCAGATCAATCTCCAGACTCTTGGAACATTCCAAAAATGGAAATAATTTTTGGTGTCTAAAAGTATTCCCATGCAATATCTTCCATCAACCTTAAAAATCGAAGAAAGAATGGTCTCCATAGTCCCAAATAATTGACGACGGGTACTCATCATCATCCTGCACCGAAGGCCACATCGTCGGCGATCCATCTGTGACATGCGTCACTGGATCTTGACCAGCCACCGGAGCAACAACAGGTTGAGTATCACTCGAAATAGACAAACTAGACCGCACCGAACCCACCAAGGAACACATGTCCTCGCGTAAACCATCTTGTTGCTGCTGCTGGTGGTTATAATCTTGGTAGTACTGTTGACGCGTAAGACTTTGACAATCGCTCGTTGCAGTATCAGGGACGTTAACAGAATTCACATTAATCCCATCCAACGGTGAATAACAATGCTGAGCCTGATTCTGATATTGTCTCTCCACAATATGCGGTGGATTTTGCATCATGTAGCTGGGGCATGGTACTGCATCGTTTGAACAATAAACCCCGTATGGATTACACCCCAATGAAGCACCTACTGTCGGAGAAGTCATCGACGTTGAAAGAGAGAAACTCAAGCCCAAACCGGAGGGACGAGGAAGCAAAGGACGGAGTGTCTGAGTAGATGAAGAGCTTGAGCCACGAGAAGTAGAAGACTGAGCTGAAGAAGACCCTGAAGGTTGCAAATTTAGCTGAGCCCTAGAACCGTACAGAATGATGGCGGCGCGGTCATATGCACGCGCCGCGTCCTCCGCCGTGGAGAAGGTGCCAAGCCATTTACGGGTTCGCTTTCTGGGTTCTCTGATCTCTGCTACCCACTTACCCCAGCTTCGCTGCCGCACTCCTCTGTATCTGAACTTGCTGTTGTCTGGCCCTCCTTTGCCTCTACACTTCCTTCCACTACTGTTACTGCTGTTTGTTTCGCTGTTTGAGGTTGTCGGATTGCTGTCAAGGCTTTTGTTGTCTTTGGTGGTTGTGGTGGTGGTGGTGGTGGGTATGGTGGTTTCTTGGGGAGGGTGGGGATGACCAGAGTTGTCCATGGAAAGAGTGGTGTAGCTTTTTAAGGCTTTTAAGACTAGGGAGAGGCCTCGTTCTTTGTATTGATTTGTCAAAGTAAGATGGGTCTGTTAGTTGATTTAATGTCATGCGTGTAAATGGTTGAATAGAGCGGTGGTCATATATATACATTACAGGGACAGAGAAAGTGATTGCTGCTTGACGAAGAAAACAGGCTAAAGTGTTGCACATTGGTTTAGGAATTATTTTTATAATTTTGATTCTGCTTTCCTGGTGGGAAGTTCCTTTTCTGTTCATTTGACGGAAAAACATTTCGGCGCAATGCTGCGAATTGACTAGTTGCTCACTCTCTATGTCCATTTTAGATTATCAAATGAAACTTTACAGGTTTAAGTGGAGTCGTGAGTTCAAATCGTTCTCATATATGCATTTATTTAAAATTTAGGGTCAAAATTTTACTTTCTGCAAGAGAACTACCCGGTTCAAGCAGAGATTAGTCTGAGTATGAATGACTTAAAAGTATCTTTCCATAGTTAGAACCCTGTTAAGATACCTCTTGGAAAACTAAAAAAAAAGAATATCAAATTCTTGTTACGTTGCTATGCTTGCAAATACATGTCGAAATTGAAAATTGTTCCAATCTGAATTTATCTACGGAAAACAAGTCCCATAAATTCATTCCACAGCAATTATTTGTCTCTTATGTTTTTAAATATTAGATTATCAAATTTGATGCAACTTTTTTGTTTTCAGGAAAATTTGATGCAGGATCCTTGAGTTAACGCATGCACGAGATTTAGGCTTGTTATTAAGAATTGATTTTCTAATTAAATATTTAGCGAAAAAAATTTACGAATTATAAAAACTTGTATAATGCGTAAAAGAAATTCAAAATATCTATTCACTACAATTTTTTAATTAAATCTACTTCCACCTAAAGTTCATGAAACGTTAATTGAGACACGTTTTGACCAATCCGTTTTCTTGAACGACTAGATCAAACATTAGGAATTCGCACAACACAAAGGATAGCAAATCCTTCAAACTATACCTAATCCTACTGCTGGACTTGAAGTCTTTTGAGAATCGTCAGAAAAAGAAAACTGATATTAAGTACGAGTAAATCTTTGGTATACTAATTAGATTGACCAAGAAGATGACGAATGCATTATCCTACAGGCTTGAAGATTCTGGATTTCAACATCGATTCCATGCTGCAAAGTCCTGATGCATCACGTTCATTTGTGGTCGCAAAAATACTATCAGAGTATAACACAACAGAGTTTCAGGGTAAGCCAGCAGCTGTCAGCACTAAAAGATAAAAGGCTGTTGTTCTTGCTGCTTGGTGCTTATCATATAATAGGACTTGGATAAGATATTTAGAAGACTTGATCAATTTTTTACTTGCTTTAGTCTTCCTGTGATGTTGAAATTCCGGCTACTGTATACTCAGATGCTTCAGTTACTCTCTCTTTCTTTGCCGTTTTCTTTCCTTAGGTTACTTCATCATGAAGGTATAGACTTTTAAGAGGGTGCAATCTTAACTTGCAAGAAAATAATTCTTCAAATTTTGATATTCTTTCCCTTCAGTCTAATGCATTGTGGGCGAGTTCATGATTGTCAACTTGATATTTTCTTCTAATTTACTTAGTTATTAAATTTAAGCACTTAAAGATCGATGTTGATCATATAGTTTTCATATTCGAAAATAAATATCCAACATTGGAGATGGAAATAATATCATAAATAAACGCAGACTTTTGTATTTTCGCATTCCAACGCGACTCTTGAAAAAGACCCATTCCGTGAGTCCTTGGAATGAATACTAAAGACAGTAGTATGAAGGTAGAAGTTGCCTTTATAAAACTTCGAGTTTCGGAGAGAATCGTTATCATTTATTTCCTCATAGGAAATAAGCAATTCTGCACGTATTGTTTGACAGCTTTGAAAACTTGATTTTCGGTCAAACATAATTACTGCTAGGATAGACCTTTAGTTCAGACTGTTCAGTGGTCCGTAAACAGTTAATGGATTTATTTTTTCTATGAGGTGTGTTATTATTGATCAAGAACTATGTTACAGCGCATAACGTCAATCACTCACTTCTGATAATTTTTCAAAAATAAACTGAGTATCCAACAATATAGGGGAGAATAACATTGTTATGTTGCAGAATTTCCAAAATTGCATAGGAAACTTTCAAATCAGAACCGAAACAAGAATGTCTAATTGTGAGTGGTCGGACGAAAACATCGTGCTACTTTGGGATGAATCGTATTCAAAGAAACAATTGCTTGTCCCTTAAGGGAGGAAGGAGGGCAGGCATTGGAAAGTACTGCGATTAAATTGCATGAAAAGATGAGGTGTCTGAACGTAAGAAAGAGCTACAAAGTAAATTTTCTCATGAAGACGAATGGCATGTGATGACAGCCCTTGCCTCGTAACTCACAAACGCAGCTTCATATTAAAGTTTTATTAAACAGCAGACTCGTCAGAAGCACAGAGACAGAGAGATGCAAATATGTGATTCCACGGTGTGCTGGTATTTTTTGGGTGACTTTTTGCTGGTCCTTGTCGTCCATTTTGGAATGAGCGATGGGTGCGGTTGTCAGGTTGGAGGGGAGCTGCTCTGATCTGCGCTCACTTTGCTGTTTTCATCTTTTTATTCTTACTTTTCTTTTACCGGCGTTCGTTTTTATATGTTATCACTTCACATTTTTATTTTCAATGGTCAACTCTGATCATCAACATAGTTGTAAACTGAAGTTACCGAATTTATTCTTCATATAATTAGATTTAGCTAGATGGGTAAAACGTGTCTTAAACTTTATCTGATTTCATTTATTATAAAGAAAAATTATATAATCGACAATTAGTGAATATTAATAATCATTTAATTTATGAATAATAAAAATATTTATTTAAAAAATTAAATTTTATTTAATAATAATTATTAAAAACCATAAAATAATAAACATATAGTTACTTTTTACCGTAAAATATGACCCTATTTGATAAACAACTGATTGCATTACTTGTTAGCTGATTATACCAGATGATTTAATCAGCAGATAATATCAGTTATTTATTAAAGATATTTAGTAAAATTAGCTATTGATGTGTAAAATGACTTATGAGAGTATGATTTTAAAAAAATTATAAGAGTGTGAATATTATATTTCTTAGTATTTCGTTGAGTATTCTTTTATATTTTAAATATTTAATTTTACAAAAATTAAGTTTATAAGCTTAATAAAAAAGCATAATAATAATAATAATAATAATAACAATAATAATAATAATAGTCTAATGGTAAACTCTCTATTAATATGATTATATGAATGATGCAGCGAGTTGCATAATATTAGCATTTTTCATATAATATGTATGCATTTTATTAGTTAATAAATTAAAAATATCTATAATTATAGCATGACACAGATACAATACATAGTAGTTATATACTAAAAATATTAATTTGATGTGATTCCTTATGTTCAAGAACTTAATATTATGGTATTTTTAAATATAAACTGATATTATAAAATTAAATAAAGATTAAAAAGTTTAATTAATCCCTTTATTATATTTTTTCAAACTCCACAACATAATTGTACGTTAAAAAAAACCAACTTTGAAAACACACATAGCAAAATTAGAGAGTAGAATGGAGGGTAATACTGTCATTAGGTAAATAGCTAACCCTAAAAGCTCTACTTATGGAGCTTTTAGAAATCAACTTATTGGGATTAAATAAGCTAAACAATAAGTCATTCACCAAACACATCAATAACTTTTTAAGATAGTCAAAATGCTAGTTTTTAGTCAATAAACTAAAAAACAACTTATCAACTGTTTGCCAAACACCTACTATATCTAGTGTAACTTAGCTTGTTAGATTAGAGGAACTTTCATGGTACCTTTTTATTTAGTAATTTTTATTAATTTAAAAAGATAACAAATTTTAGAGTATAAAAGTTATTGAAAATTTTATTTTAGTTTTAAATTTTTTAATTAAATAACTAGCATTTTAAGATTTTTATAACTCAATTCAAAATACTAGTTTTGCTAGTTTCTTACTAATATAGTTAATATAACAACTTTTAACCTAATATTTAGGCATCCATGTGAAAGTTTTATGGATATGTGAACATATGTATGGATTGACCCATGAACCATAACTCATAACCCATCACTAACTTTTTTTTTTCAAAATAACCTAATTTTCCTCTTTGGAACAAATAGACTTTGCCACCTTTGTGTCGTCTAAAAAGTTAGGTAAATTTCTTATTCTTCTTCTTTATCCTTGACAGTGCATTTTCTTACTAGTTGCTTCCCTCCTTTTTTGCATTTCCTTGCCTCCCTTCTTTGCTTCGTTTTTGTGTAAGTCTCATATAATTGAAATTGAATTAGATTGAGCAAGCGATGTTATTGATTTTTGTTAACTTTTAAAGAATATAAGAGTAAACATAAAAGACAAGAAATCAATTAAAAAAAACCTCAAGTGGAGACATTTGAGGGAAACCAATGATATTATTTTTTGTTTTTAGGCATTCATGAAGTTCTATATGAAGTTAAAGATATGAGTTTCATCATTTTGATTTTATTCCTTTTGATTCTTATGTGTTTCCGAGTCATTGTTTTATGTCTAAGTCCTAGTTAATATTCTCACTTCTCTATTTTTGTTTTTAAAATCTATGAAAATGATTCTTGTTGTTTTGTCCATTTTGTTTATATATTATTCACTTATGACATTTGCTTATGAATATTTGGTATGTACTTAATTGATTGAATATTTATTTAATAACACTTAGTGATTAATGATAAAAAAAATGCTTAACATACATCACTTTAGTTCATATATAGTTTTAGGCACAATTTAGAAGCGAAGGAGCTAAAGTGACTTGAAAGCACTACATTTGGGTCATTTTTTGAAGATTCACACTCACTTATCTTCATGGAGCAAAAAGAAGAAGATTAAAAGCAAGAAGAAGATTAGAAAATCAAGAATATGAAGAATGAAGAGTGAAGAGTGAAGAACAAGGCATAAGATCACTCTCGGCCACACCATAGTGTGCATGGGCCCATGCATCTTCTCACACCCATGCAAGGTATTTCACGGGCATGAGACACCCAAAATTGGTAGTGTGTCATAACATTACATAAAATAATTAAACCTACAACTATAACAGTGACAAGTTTAGGTCGATCCTATAAAGATTAAATCCAATAACTCTCCTAAATTATCTATATAAGTAAAATAGGGAGATTTTGATTCGTTGCAGATTAGAAAACAAAATAAAATTGAATCTATAAAAATAACTAAAATGAAACCGTAGCAAAGTGATAAAATTGATTAATGATTTGAAATCCAAGTCTTTGATTTAATCTCGGTCTAAGCACAATTTCACATATGTCATTGAATTATCATCTTTACACCTCTCTTTAGATTATTGATCGTGAATTAACAACAAGCTCTGTTAATCTCGATTTTTCCTTAGGTAGTAGTTAATTAAGAAGAGCTCGTTAATTAACCCTAACTATCGGATAACCTAGAAATAGCTCCCTAAGTTTAATCAGACATTCGTGTTATGTAAACTAATATAAAAAAATTAAATAAAGATTAAAAAGTTCAATTAACCCCTTTATTATATTTTTCCAAACTTCACAACATAATTGTACAATAAAAAAGCCAACTTTGAAAACACACATAGCAAAACTAGAGAGTATAGTGGAGGGCAATACTGTCATTAGGCAAACCGTTAACCCCAAAAGCTCCTATTATGGAGCTTTTAGAAATCAACTTATTGGGGTTAAATAAGCTAACTAATAAGTCATTCACCAAACACATCAATAGCTTTTTAAGATGGTCAAAAAGTTAACTTTTAGCCAATAAACTAAAAAACAACTCATCAGCTGTTTGCCAAACACCTTCTATATCTAGTGTAACTTAGCTTGTTAGATTAGATGAGTTTTCATGGGACCTTTTTATTTAGTAATTTTCATTAATTAAAAAAGATAACAAATTTTATAGTATCAAAGTTATTGAAATTTTTATTTTAGTTTTAAATTTTTTAATTAAATAACTAGCATTTTAAGATTTTTATAACTCTAAGTCAAAATATTAGTTTTGTTAGTTTCTTACTAATACAGTTAATAAAGCTACTATTAACCTAAAATTTAGGCATCTATGTGAAGGTTTTATGGATACGTGAACATATGTATGGATTAACCCATGACCCATAACTCATAACCCATCACTAACTTTTTTTTTCAAAATAAGCTAATTTTCCTCTTTGGAACAAATAGACTTTGCCACCTTTGTGTCGTTTGAAAAGTAAGGTAAATTTCTTATTCTTCTTCTTTATCCTTGACAGTGCATTTTCTTACTAGTTGCCTTCCTCCCTTATTGCATGTCCTTGCCTCCCTTCTTTGATTTGTTTTCGTGTAAGTCTCATATAATTGAAATTGAATTAGATTGAGCAAGTGGTGTCATTGGTTTCGTTTACTTTTAAAGAATATAAGAGTAAACATAAAAGACAAGAAATCAATTTAAAAAAAAACCTCAAATGGAGACATTTGAGGGAAACCAACGATATAATTTTTTGTTTTTAGGAATTTATGTGGTTTTGTATGAAGTTAGAGATATGAGTTTCATCATTTTGATTTATTCCTTTAGATTCTTATGTGTTTCCGAGTCATTGTTTTATCTCTAAGTCCCAAATCATTTTGTTAATATTCTCACTTCTCTATTTTTGTTTTTAAAATATATGAAAATGATTCTTGTTGTTTTGTCCATTTTGTTTATATATTATTCACTTATGACATTTGCTTATGAATAGTTGATATGTGCTTAATTAATTGAATATTTATTTAATAACACTTAGTGATTAATGATAAGAAAATGCTTAAGATGCTCACTTTAGTTCATATATAGTTTTAGGCACAATTTGGAAGCGAAGGAGCTAAAGTGAGTCGAAAGCACTACATTTGGGTCATTTTTTGAAGATTCACACTCACTTGTCTTCATGGAGCAAAAAGAAGAAAATTAAAAGCAAGAAGAAGACAAGAAAATGAAGAATATGAAGAATGAAGAATGAGGATCAAGGCATAAGATCACTCTTGACCACACCATAGTGTGTATGGGCCCATGCATCTTCTCACGCCTATGCAAGGTGTCTCACGAGCATGAGACACCCAAAATTGGTAATGCGTCGTAACATTCCATAAAATAACTAAACCTACAACTATAACAGTGGCAAGTTTAGGTCGATCCCATAGAGATTAAATCCAATAACTCTCCTAAATTATCTGTATAAGTATAATAGGGAGGTTTTGATTTGTTGCAGATTAGAAAACAAAATAAAATTAAATCTATAAAAACAAATAAAATTAAATAACAGCAAAGTGATAAAATTGATTAATGATTTGAAATCCAGGTCTTTGGTTTAATCTCGATCTAAGCACAATTTCATATATGTCATTGAATTATCATCTTCACACCTCTTTTTAGATTATTGATCGTGAATTAACAACAACCTCTATTAATTTCGGTTTTTCCTTAGGTAATAGTTAATTAAGAGGAGCTCATTAATTAACCCTAACTATCGGATAACCTAGAAATAGCTCCCTAAGTTTAATCATACAGTCGTGTTATGAATGAGAAAAATAAACCAATTTAAGCAACAACCACATGCACTCAAGTCATTTAACCTAGGTTATGTTATCCTTAATGATTCCGAGCTATTAGTCGCTACAAATGAATCTTAAATACAAAACTTACATATTATATTGAAATTCTAGCTGTGGGTTCTCACACAAACAATCAAATAATAACGAGAATACGATCATTCATACATGAAACCCAATTTCATACGCATAGGATAGCACAATCAACTCTTAAAGAGAGAAAGAAAATAATAAATACAAGGACGGAATGCTTAACTGGGTTCGTCAGCATCGATGTCACCTCTGAACCAACGTTGGGATGTTTAACCCTTCATAGGCCTCTCACAGTTGAGAGCTTCCATTGCCATCTTCATTCTCCTAAAAGCTCCCCTCTTTTCTAGCTGAAAACACCAAAACATTCATAACCCTCGGTCGTCACATGTTCTGTCCATTTATATTAAAAATGTAGGGTTAAATGGGACATCTGTCGCTCTTCTCACATTGTGAGAGGTGTCTCACACCTGTCAGACACCTTGCATAGGCGTGAGAAGATGTATCATGCCCATGCAAACTATGGTGCCAATAGTGTTCCTATGCTTTATTCTTGACTCTTCATTCTTCATTTTCTTATCTTCTTCTTGCTTTTAATCTTCTTCTTTTTGCTCCATAAAGAAAAGTGAGTGAATCTTCGAAAAATGACCCAAATCTAGTGCTTTCAAAAAACTGACCAAATCCGATCACTCACGACTTATATAAGAAAAGGTCGGATCACACAATGTAAAAACATTTTAGGCACATATCAAACATAATAAATGAGTTGTGTGATGTTGTTCATGAATTATTACATGAGTAGTAAGTATAAACGGTGTTCCGGTCTTTACCTCAGAGTTGTGAGCATATGAAAATGCATCTAACTCATAATGGGAGCATTAAGACAATGAGAGATTCTACAAGGCATCACATACTAGAATAAAATGTCTTGAAGCCTCTAAGATGTCCTTTGGGGTATAAGCAGGGCTCACATAGAGCTATGAACTAGAAGCGTAAGTATTATGATAAACTCAAATGGAAAAAGTGTAAGAGAGAAATATTATACTCAAAACTCCATGAAGCCAAAGTGGAGTCAATATGGAAAAGGAAACATCCTTCTAAAAAGCAGAACATTAAAAGCGTCAAGTGTTTTAATTGTAGCAATAAAGTTCACTTTGTTCGCTCTTGTAGCATGCCTATAAATGCACAATTTTATTATACAAACATTTGTTTTATGAATGTCTCTTATTCTATTTTTCTAATTGAATCACATCCTTTATGGATTACAAATTCAGAAGCAAACAACCATGTAGCAAAGGATAAACATGACTTCATGGAAGTATGGAAAATCCTATATAGAGCACGATGGATTTATGTAGGAGAAAACTCAAGGACTGTTGTACAAGGCATTGAAACCTATAAACTAGACATGAGTGGTAGTCAATCCTTAATTCTATATGAAGTGTTATAACCTCCAAAGATTAGATAAATTTTATCTTTGTGTCGGTTTTAATAAATCTTGGTTTTTATGTAAATTTTCACGGTGGTATGGATTTATATCTTGGACATAATTTTTATGGTCATAGATTTATATGGATTTATTATTATAGATTTTGTTTATTCAAACAATAACACAAGTTGTTCTTTATTTACATCATCTAGTAATTCCAATAATGATGCCATTTTGTGGTATGCTAGACAATGTTATATTGATCAACATCAAATAAGTTGATTAGCTAAAGAAGGCTTCTTTGGTGATTTAAATCAAGTATATTTACCTATTTATAAAATTATCTAGTTAGTAAAATGGAATAGAAGCCATTTGTAAAGGGAACACAAGCTTCTTGTCCATTACAGTTAATTCATTCAAACACTTGTGGTCTAATAAATTCATTCAAACATTTTTTGTCTAAACCACAAACGTCGACTTAGATTATAAGTCAAAAGGAAATTGATTTGGAGTGATCATATAGTCTCTATATTTGTCTTAAGTTGTCAGATGAGAGTTCAAAAAGATGAAATTAAGAGTAGATAAGTGAATTCAGGTTAAACATTAAGTATGTTTGAAGCAACATCTATACGGTATAGCATTTATAAAAGACATACGCTCTAAATTAATAGGAGTTAATATCGTCGCATATGACTCTTACCATGTATGCAAAAATGACCATAAAAGAGATTAATGTAAATTATAAGATCTTAACTTACATTTTGTAAGACCCTAGTAGAAATGTCAATTATGGCCCGACCTGACCCAATTTTAGCCTAGGTTGACCAAGCCATGGGCCAAAGTTGAGCCAAGCACGGGCTAACTCATGGCCCAACCAAAACGACAAAAATAACATCATTTTGTCAAAAACGACATCGTTTTTATTTTTATAAGAAAATATTAAAGATAGGTCAATCTGAGCCGGCCCAGCTTATTGACATCCCTAGATCCTAAAGGTTAAGTGAACCTTATAATTATGACTCTTGTCTAATTTTTTCTAAAAAAAATAAGATTTATTACTTTAGAATGTTACCCAAGGGTTGTGTTTGATACGATCTCATGAGATAATTTTAGGAAAGCAAATTAAATTAAATTAAAGAGAATTTTAAATAGATGAAGGTTATGTTAATTAGTAACTCGTATAAGAAAAATTATTTATTTAAGGGTGGCCATTGATTCTTAGTAAAAAAATTGAATACATTTGTGACACGATGAAATAAATGCAATTAAAGGAAAATGAAATGCGAGATATGACTTAAGGTATAACATACAAAATCTACTCAAGGACTGATTCATTAATCAAGATGTCATATATTCCTAACATATATATGAGCTCTCTTCATATAATATCGCACGTCGTTCTTAGAAAAGTATGAGAATATGCAAAAATCTTATTAACTAAACTCATCAGATTAGCCTAATGAGTTTAAGGTATTACCTTGCAATTGATAACTTTAAAGAATAGTTAATAAATTTGACATTATCAATAAATAAGAGATAATGATAAATTGAAATATTTGATGATGCTCATCTAAAAAAACACAATATATGAGAAAATTTATGTGAGCAAATATAAAGGGTTTATTTTACATTAAATATAAAGGTTTTTACGAAAGTGTTTTAACTAGTGGAATATAATCAAGTCCAAATAAGTGATTTAATTAATTACGCATATAATTTGAAAGACTCTATATTTATCTATGTGTTAGCTTTTCCCTTCATTTCCATTGTAGGGTTAATTTAGTATTCTAAAATATATATATATATTATGTAAATTTGAGGAAGCGTGAAATAATTGGTTAGATAATTTAGGTTGGTTTAATTGATTTTTAACTCCTTCTATATATAATAATTAATTGCAAATAATAAATCAAAACATCAATTTAGCATTTAACTGAAATCGTAAAATATATTCTAGTTAAAAATAAAAATAATTTGTTTCTATTCTAAAATTTAAGTCATAAATTTAATTATTGACTGTGATATCCTAATCTAAATAGAAAATAAAAAACTAATTTAATGCCAAATTTTAAATATAATTATTAGACAACAATTAAAGTTTTGTTTTATATTTCTCTTTCAAAAGTAGCGTTTTTAAATATAGAATTAGTTAAAATTATTTTAAATAGTTGTTAATTATAGAAAGGCAATTAACTATCAGATTTTGTCAACCAAAAACAATAACTAGAAAGAATTTATATAAAAATAAAATCATCATTAAATATTTTAAAATTTTAAGTGAAGATATAATTTTTTTGTATATAAACCATTTTTTTAAAAAATAGAAGTTAAGTAAAAATTTAGTATAGTCCTTAATTAATGATAAAATTTCATATAAATTATTTCACATTTACATTTCTGTGGTACTGGCAGACAGGGAATTAATTAAAAATTTAACAATATCATAAAAAAAGTTAACAATTTCGAGTTCTGAAGTGGTCAGCGTATCTAACGAAACGACACCCCTTGGCCTTTCGGGCCTGGGAGAAATTAGAATTTCCAACACTTGGTTGCCACGAAGGAGACGCCCGCCCACCTTATCATTCAACCGAATAACAAAGGAGCGTCAATTACTTGACACGCTATGCACTCACTTGCACCTTGTAATGCAGGTTAACGGTTGACCCATTGACTTGACTGTCTAGTCCCGTTTGAATATGGCTGGCCCATGAAAAATGGGCTATCTGTTTCAAACTGGAGCAAAGTGGATTAGAACACTTCTTATTGGGCATAAATTTAATTAGCTACTAGTCACTTAGACCTTATAGTCATAGATGGATCGGTAAGCCATCTCGCTCGCAAATATCAAGGTACGCCCCCCATCACAATGATTTTTGGTGGATCGCAGAAGAGGTACCCTCGTTTAGGGGTTTTTTTTTTTTTTGAATAGCTTTAAAATAGAAGAGCGATGAAGTCAGACACCTCTTTGTTGATTTAAAATCACGCACATCTCACTTTTCATAAATCGTTAACAATATGATGTTAAAGGCTACTTCTTTTTATATGTTGGTCGAGACTGAATTTCGTTAAGGGACCAAATCTGTTCTCATTGGATTGGGAGAGCAAAAACGATGCAAGTCAAATAGTAAAAAGTAAGGTCAGCAAATGAGCCAAAATCCTATGGCCCTCACATGTGTGGACTCTTCACCAAACACTCGTACTTGTCAACACTAGTAGCAGGAACCGCCACCGCTACTTTCACAGCATCGGTCTGACTAGGAACCGGCACAATCAAACAGTACCTCTCGCAGCAAATTGGGCCCACATGAACCGGCCTTCCCATCCCAAAGTCAACCATCTCCAACCCCAGTCTTGACCATTGCGACATTATTAGAACCCCAACCAAGTCAGGACTCGCCCTTGACAAGCTCACCGATTGAACCACCGATTGAACGTAATCATTGTTCACTCGGTCCTTTGCGGTCTTTATCAACAATGAGGCGTACCCCAAGCCTTTCTCTGACAAATCTTTAACACTCGCTTGAGCGCAGCCAAGCACAAATGCGTTGCCGTAGTACCCACCTGGTAGGCTGGGCTTAACTCGGTTTCTAATGTTGATGCTGAAGAGAAGTTTTAACATTTGGTTTGGAGGTAAGTTTAAAGCTCTAGCCCAGCTTCTCCAGACATGAGCGGATAATACCTCAAAGGACGTGAATTTCAACCCAGAGGGTTGTGTCGTGTATAAACTTAAAGCAACTCTCTTCAACTCATTCAGACAACGTTTGTCGAAACTGATTGAAGTTGGGATCAATCTCTCTTTAGAGAAGCGAGATATGAACCCACCAAGGTCTGGAACTCTGTTGAACTCCTGATGATTAAAAGGGTAAGGACGAGGAGGCTTTACCGGATCAAGAAGCTGACGATCCCAAACGGGTTTGGGCTTTAAATCAGTTACTCGACATTCAAACGCAGCCAACGAAGCTAACGAGTTCAGAAACTCACCACCGCCAATTCCATCGCAAACACAATGATTGATGCCAACTCCCAACGTGGCAGCTCCATCTTTGAGCCACGTCAGCTGGACAACGACAACTGGATCTCCTTTAAGAACATCTGTCACAGGTAATGAGAGCAGTTTCCTCCATTGTGTCACGTAAGTTGGAGCTCTATCAAAGTCGTTGATCGTACAATCAGACGTAGCCTCAATAAACACAGCACCTTGAGCTTTACACACCACTTCTAGGCCTGAACCACCGGACTTAGCCCTTACTCTACCTGCCATTGGGTAATAAGGCACCATGATCTTACTTAACGAGGTTTTGAGACGAGATGTTGTAATATTTTGGTCCAGACCAGGGCGAGACTTGTAAACAAAGAGGTACTCTACAGTGAAACGTAAAAAAAGTTGTGAATCTAGAGCTGAAAGGGACAATAAACGACTTGGGGTTGGGTCGGAGGGTTTGATCATGATAGCCTCTTTAACATGCACTGAATACGCCATAGGTAACTTTGATTATGATGTTCTTCTCGTCTTATGGTTGTAGAGAAAGTGTTGCAATGAGGTCCGATTTAAGGGAAACGAAATGGGTGCAACGATAATTAACTAGTGGTCAGTGGTCTTACAGGAGAAGAGAACATGTGTATCTTTCGCTGTCCAACTGTGAAAGATTTGTGCCAAGATTCTCCCGGCATTACTTTATGGAAATATTTATATCGAAACAAAGTTAAACAGCTTCGCTTTTGCTTTCTGTCTTGTTAGGTTAATTTTATCTCACTAATTAAAAATCTTTTTACTTTTAGCTGGATAGTTTTTGTGGAAACATGGCATCAGGTCCCGGATGTTGATACCTGTCCAATTCAATTCCATTTTCTAATTCAAATTAATGCAGTAAAAGTTGGTATGAGCAAAATCGCCGTTCTGGTTTTATCGATTTGGATTGGTATATATATATGGTCATAAAAGAGGCAAGGTGTCTGCAAGTGTGATGCTCAGAAGTACTGGACCAAGCCTGAAATCAAATATATATTTAACAGTGTTTTCGTGATCATGTACTTGATTTTTTTTATAAATATCATTGATTGATTAAGGCTTTATCCGGAAATCAATCTCAAAAGTTTCCACAAGGAGCACTGGTAATCGGATGAACTTCAACCTTTTTTCTTCCAAGACATAGTGGTGGAAAATTAATTAATTTGTGTTTAATACTTTAATTGTTCCAAAGATATGAAGAAACTGAAGGTACTTAACAATTTCAAATTTTGTACATACGATGACTATAGATAAGAACTGATAAACATAGAAGACAAAATTCATGTTGATCCTTTAAAAGGTTGGATAAACAACATGGTTAGATACTAAGAATGAGAATTAGTTCTCCAGCGGTGGTCGGGCCTGCGACTGGGGGCCCTTAGGGTTGGGGATTAACCTTTTGGTCCAAGAATGAGAATTAGTTTGTTATTACTCCTGTTTTTAGTTTTTTTGTTTTTAAATTCAATAAATATTTGAATTTCTGTTTTTAATTTTTTTCTAATTTTTATAACTTATAAAATCATAAATATCTTATTTTCTATTTTTATTTGTTGTCATAATCTAATTTAACATCTACTAAAAATATATTTTTAATTATTTAGCATTAATTACTAGTAAAAATCATGACTAATATATTATAGTTATTTAATTAATTTTTAATTTTTAAAATATTTTAATAATTATTTAATTAAATATATTTTAAATACATAAATTTCAAATTTTTATTTCATAATTGAAATATATATTAAAATAAATAAATTATACTTATTTAATTATATTACCATTTATTAATAAATAGTGTAAAAGAAATTAACATATAATTAATTAATTTATAAAATTATGTAATATTTAATTATTATCAACACTAGAAAGTAAACAAAAAATAAAATAAAATAAAACAGGATCCTAAAATTTTAGCCCCACAATAAACCTATAGATAGAAAAATTCTGAGCATTTATTTATTTATTTAATTATATGTACAGTATGAGAATTTGTGTACAGATCCGCAGGGTACATTAATTTGAGGAAAATGTGCGGTAAAGAGCGATTAAGGCGCAGACTGGTACTTGTTGAAATAAAAGACACCGATACATCAAATTGATGTATACAGTATATAGCATCTCCTAATTAACATCAGCATTTAATTCTTTCGTCTTTTCTTTTTCATTTTGAAACATGCCTCGCAAGAAATGTCAAAATGCTAATTCAATTATTGCAAGTTCAAGTCGTATAAGTTAAAAGAGGACAATAAAGTCGTGTGTAGATGCGCTTTGTTCTTTATTTGGAACATCTGTGGATGAAGGAGCAAAAGTACTAAGGTGAAACAAGACAGCTAGTCAGCTACAGCTTGGGTTGTAGGGTTCACATGCATTGCATGGCTCGCTAATTATCTATGTGATGAGACCAAATCTACCATTTATGCTGTCAAAATCATATTCTCGGAATCCAAGAGCTATGGTCAGCAGTTGTTATTCCTTCATCTGTTACCCTGCGCACTTGGTAATTAAAGGCTCAATGGCTATGAGTAGTCGGCTATCAAATTCCAGCTTGCTTTTCGAATGCAATATATTTACGATTTGTGTCTGGATTTCAAGAGTTGTGTAATCGTATGAGAGGTTTGGCAATTGGCATAGTAAGTGATCATGAAAGCAGATATTAGGCATAGGCCATAGAGAGTGTCTCCAAGTGCTCAACAAGGAGGCACCCACATCCTCCGCTTTATTCCCCTCGTGGATATGGACTATAAATCCCACAGCCCCACTGTCTCTTGGAGGTGTTGACGCACAAGAATTGAACCAAAGAATACCATTCTACCTTTTTATCCTTCTGTTCCATACTAAATTGACTCGAGACTAACAGAAAAAAATTTACTCTATATTGCGAGAATGGCTCTCATATATCGAAGTCTTTGCAGGTATCTATGTATTCATATATATAAGTGGTCTTAACTCTTAAGACTAAATATACCTTAATTTTAATGACATCATTATTTATCTTATGACATAATTAATTAAAAATTTTATTTATCTTACACATGTTTGCTTGATTAATTAATATATAACATAAAGTTCATGAAATAAATATACATGGTAAATAAAATTGTCAAGAGATCTTACTTTTGATATTTATATTGTATGTAAGAATTATCACTAAATTGTCTTTAATTGCCACTTTACTAAAACTAGATATTAATATAACATAAATACTAATAAAATTATGTTTCTTCTTTATGAATTAAT
Organism: Erythroxylum citrifolium; assembly: GCA_026284465.1. Taxonomy (NCBI): domain Eukaryota; kingdom Viridiplantae; phylum Streptophyta; class Magnoliopsida; order Malpighiales; family Erythroxylaceae; genus Erythroxylum; species Erythroxylum citrifolium. Next base: position 21,676,807 of record JANKOE010000206.1, on the reverse strand, counting down.
TATTGATCTCCTAAACTATAGTATAGAGATATTTGAATAAATATGTGAGTTCTTATTAAATAAGTTCATATAACTAACCTAATTTGAGATTTTCATAAGGAGCATTGTTTGAATGTTTATGAAAATACTTATTGTAATAATTGTATAAGTGATTCATGGACTTAATTCTCTAAATTATTTTATAAATGGATTGTTATGTTTCAATACTATTTAGAACCTATCCTAATTAAGAGTCATTTGATTGATAGTCGTTAAATATAACGTAAACTATATGAAAATAGTTTGAGTGAACAATATGTAATTCATCGTCTAAATTAATTAGGGAAAATATCTAGTTGTTCTTGATTGCTATTGATTTGAGAATCATAAATGTGAAATGCCACTTCAAAACTAATTTCTAAACATCATTACAATAATTAAAAACTAATAATGTAGATCTAACATGCATGAATGAATTCAAATAATATAGACATTAATTACATAATACATATCTAACTAGAAAATGATATGGTAAAATGATTGAATTATACGAAAAAATCATGTAAAAAATTAAGCCAAAATTATGTTTTAATATATTTATGAATCAATCATGTTACATAATTAAATAAATCTTAATTTTTTGAAAATTATAACTTTTGCTTTTTTTCCTTTGTGTATGTGATAAAATTACATACCAGTTTTCTGATAAATATATATTACCTTTTCCCATGCTTTATGCTAAATCACTCCTACACGGAAAATAAATAAAAGAATATAGCTTTTTACATATAAAAATTTCGTAATCTAATGCGTTTAATATTTTAGAATAAAGATAGACTCTTTCATTGTATATAAACCAATTGTTTTTCAAATAGGAAAAAATATAAAATATAACATAATATATAAAAATAAAAAGATATCTTTGTTGATTAAGAAATTTGATTATAGTCATATGAAGCAAATTTTATTAAATTGTAATCAAATAAGTAATAATTGTTGAGAAAGAGTCTTTATTGCTATTAAACTAAAAGTGCAAACATGCTTAAAGAGAACATAAATAGTCAACTAAAGAAGTTCAATTATAAACAATTAAACTAACATTTACTCTAATAACTTCAAAACGCGAAGGGTTTAAGAAAGAGGAACGTTTAAAATATTTAATAAATTTATATAAAAATATAATATTTCAAATAAAAGATAATTAATGCCATAAGAATTTTAAGTTATAGATGAAGTCGTTGTTTTCATATAAACCATCTTTCCATAAATGAGAAAAATTAGGAAATTTAACACAGGATTTGGATTTGATATTCAAAACTAACCTTTGCATTTGTTTAATTTCTTCCAATTGTCATATGATTGAAGTTTCACATTTCTTAATGGAGGGAATTGGTTAAGTGAAATACTCTTTTTCCTAAATGAATTCTATTTGGTTCTGTACATTTTTAGTGTTTTTCACATAAACTTTAATCTCGTTCCCGTTCTTCGGAACATTTTGTGACGGAGATCAAACGTCTTTATAGTCCATAGATGGAACGGAAACTAAAGGGCGCTTGGTTCACAGAAGAGAATGAGAATAGAAATAGGAATGAATATAGTAAGGAAGTGAAAATCCCTGTTAGATGCATTGACATTTCTATCATTCATCAGAATCTCACTAAATTCTATTCAGATATCTGCTTGACAGCCAGCTGGACTATTAACTCACTTGTCCGAAAGATCGCAGAGCTTGTCCAACAACATAATCTATCCTTTTATTGGAAGCTAAAATTTTAAATAATTAATATGGGAATCTTGCATTTTCAAACATCTCCAATAGTAATAAGTGGTTGATATGCTGAGTGTTAAGATTTGATTTAATGCCATAGAATGATACACGTTTAATATTAATTGAAGATTGTTGATTGCAGATAAAATGAGGAGTTGAATTTTGAAAGACAATGTACGTGCCTCGCATCGGATTGTGTTTCCCTGTAAATATATAGTGTTAGGTAGCTGGGTATCTACAAAGCATGCAGACATTTACTTGCAAGATAACCACTGCATGACGTAACTAAAGATTCTCCTGTCAAATCTCCTGTCAATCACAGACGTATTAATTTTTCTGCACGAAGTCTCGGTAGATAGTAGAGAGATAAAAGGTAAGTGAGCATATGATGTACAAGGAGGAGCAACATGACTATGATAGGTCAAATACAAAAGGCCTATAAGAAGCAAAAGATAAAGCATTATCTCCCGAAAAGGGGTAATAAAGTTTTACCAAACGCAATAGAGATACTAGTTTTATATCGGTGGTTCCAACTTTTTCTGATGGATATGCATGATCTGCATGCTTACGCTTATTTCTTTCTGATTCCTCAATGCTTATCTTGTCCCCCTTCCTTTTTCCAGATGGGTTTGTGACGAGCCTAAAACGTCTTTTCAAGATAATCTGTACTTAGAAAAGAAAAAGATTCTTTGGCTTACATGGATGATGGTAATCTGGGTTTTGATACCCACATCAAACGTATAAATGGTGTGTTCTTATTTCTTATACCAGATACTGGTTCTGATTTAGCTTGCGGGTAAAGAGTAAGTGGTGGGTTTAATTCATATACGTTGACAAGAATCCTGACTCATCTCCAAGATCAAGTGTGGAAAGTAGCTAGCTAGCTTTATCTTTGGAGACTGAGGATGTCGTTCTTTTTCAGTAGATCCTGATGAGGAGAAGTGCATCTGATCTTACTAGTTGAATCAACTAATACCCAATTATTCTATCTGATCATACATCCCTATTGAGTTGCTTACCTGTCCATATATACGATGTAGTTGTTTCCAGTGATGTATTTTGAGGCACTCAAATTAAACCAAGTGGCGCATGGGCCATGGGGACAGGAGGTGAGATATTATATCACATGGACATTGAACAATGTTAGTCAAATTTGGAGCGACGCTGTTTTGAAATCATATTACTTTCATGAATCCTTATCTACAATTTGAGTTAACGGAAATAACCGCTCGCAATTATGGCTAATCTTAATGATAGGCCTCCTAAACCGGATTTGATGGACTCGTGCGCTGTAAAGCATTTCATCTTGTCGATATTTACTCCTCTCTCTCTCTCTCTCTGGGGTCCCCTCTGATGAAGATCCAGCACAAGATAAACATGCTACAGCCCACAGGGAGCAGGACTGGCCTATCAGTTTTACTCAAAAGATGCCAATATCTGGTCATGGTTGGCATGTTTTTATCTTTTTGGATTTGCCTGATTGTGGTCCTCGATTCGAATGCTATTGGCATATGTTTTGGGCTACAAATCTCTACTCCAGCTCTAGCTCAAAGGAGGGGAAGGCAAGCTTGTCTGAATATCACGTGGGCTCATTAGAGTTTCGTTAAATATAATTGGGTTGGTCCACCTCTCGCCCTATTTCCACCATCACATTGCATTTGCATGTCTGCTTTGGGAAATTAACAGGCTGTGGAGCAACTGCCAAATTTTGAGTGTGAATATTGAATAGTTCAGCAGCTTCGGTGGTTAATGTCGGGGGATAGAGAAAAAACATGAGTGAGAAGCTCCTCCCTCTCTCTAGCCATTCTCTTTGATTTCTTCGGGGATTTCTCGTTTTTTCCAGCCAGTGACTTTGCTTTCTGTACACTTCTCTGTTTTCACCCAACACCGTTCTTCTGCTCTCTCTTTCTTTTTGCTTGGCTGCCATGTCTAGAGGCTAGGATGGCAATGTGCTGACCATAGGTCACGCTCGTCAAGTTTTTTAAAATTAAAAATATAAAACAATTTATTTTTTAAAATTAGATCACAACCTAAATTGTCCAGACCTAAATTTACCTGAAGTCCAACTCTTTTAAGTAAAATGATGTTATTTTGTTTAAAATAGTTGAACCTCGAGTTTGTCTAAGTCTAGGCCTGACTTATCGAAAATAATTGTCATCCCTATTAAGGGCAATTCAATATTTCTCCTTCCAATTTTCTTTCTGCTTGGTTTTTTCTTGGTTATTCTTGGTAACTGTCTTAAAAACACGTAACTCATGCCATAAGCAAATTTCCATTTAAACTTTAATAGAGTTTGATTTCTCCCCCTTACCCTCATCTTCCATTTCCTCTCCACATCCATCACAATCTGGCCCAATAAATCATCTGACCCTCACTCTTCTTCCCATTCAACAAACCAGCCTACCTCATCCATAACCTTATTAACTCAAGGTGCGAGTGTATATAACAAGTATGCTAAAACTCGAAAAACTTGGAAGCAAGTTGTGGAGGATTTTTCCCTATTTTATAGCCCTCTTGTAGAACTTGAAGGAAAGTTGATGGTAGCCCCAAGCATTGATATTTTACAGGAAGGTGCAAGGACATGGGAAGCGACAATTGTAGGATTCTTCATGAATAAACGTCATGTTTTTCTTGTGATAAAAGCATGAACTCAGAAAAAATTGGAAAAGTAAAGTCATATAAGAGGTAATGTTAAGTGAAAAATGATACAATTTTTTGAAAAAATGAAAAATGTATTAGATTTTCTATAGCTCAGCTATTACAAAATATACAAAAGAGAAATAGACACATTACAATCTATCTCAATATTGATAGAAGTTACCCACACCAAAAGGGAAGTCTAGCTAGTGAAATACGATAGATGTTAAAACGTTCAGTTGTCAAAGATGCCAAATGGCTCTCATACTTAGGGTTAATAGGTGGTCCACCTTCCTCACCACTAATGTAGTTCGAATACTGTTCAATATTTTATCCGCTAAATGATATTTGTCGTCTGTAACTTGTATGTACACTCTACAATTCCTTTATTTCCATATCAAGTAAATTGGGTTGATGAGAGCAACTTTGAAGAGTATGTCATTTGCTTTACTTGGTTGTGTTTGAGTATAAACCAGTTCAACATCATTTCCCAATCATACACATAATGCTCAGCTCCCACCATATATTAGACTCTACCCCAAACGACACAAAAATGATATATTATTATTACCTTTAGCTCAAAATCAGAAGCTCAAAAGATAGAAGAAGGCCTTTGACATATCTCATAACTTCCTCTATTCCTTCAAAACTGGCAACCTGGTATGAAATTAGAAAACATCAGATTAAAAAACATCCCTTATGCGTGAACATACACAATATTCCCTTGGAATATTAAACAACAAAAGGCTTCAGTATGCTAACAAGCGATTTAGGAAAGCTAATATGCATGGATGAAAATATTACTTTGAGGAAATGTGTAGGTTATGCTAGATTATGTATGAGTTAGGACATCTCGAATGAAATGAAAGATAACTTTCCTATACTAAGGCTAGCAGATGGGAATTCTCTTAAAGAAGACAAGGTGATGGTCACTTAATAATGAAAACCATCCCTTAAACAACAAGGTAAAGATGGAAACCAACGGGGAAAGTTTTCATGAAGGGAGACTACTGAGAGCTAATGGGGCTGGAAGAGGCCAAAACCGAATAAAACAAACCGTTGATAGAAACTAAAAATCTAATAAGGCCTTCAGAGAATCAAGGAAGCTTGGTTGAGGGGATAGTGCTTAAAATGTTGATAATAAGGGTGAGCAGTATGAATCTATAGCTGATCCCACACAACCATTGAAAGATCACCAGTAAATGGGGATGGAATCTGGAAAAATGGAAGTTGTCTGAGGGATGATTAAGAAAGGTCAGGGGGTGTGCAAAACGAAGTATTTCTAGGATGTTTAGAATAAGAAGACCTCCTACAATAATTGGATGATTAGAAGAAAGAGGAAAATCAAAAGGAAAAGTTTGCAAAAGTACAATCTAGGAAGAGTAATGGAAGCAATAGGAAGGGCTCAAATTGTAAAAGTAGTATTACATGACCTTTCTAGTCTGGAATATAATAGGAATGAACAACCCTTTAAAGCTTAATCCTTAAAAGGATTTTGTTCAGCATGAGAAGCCTATGTTATTTTGTTTATTGGAAACCAAAATCAGATTAGAGAATTTAAATAAATTAAGTTTCTTTGGTAGTAAATGGAAGATAATGACAAATTACCAGTGCCATAGGGAGTCATTATTGTTTATGATGGGGAGCTAATAGAGGTGGAATCATTGGAAGCTAGTGAGCAGTTTATACACACAAAACTAACTTTCAAAATGGAGAATTCTAAAGTTCTGGTTACTTTTTTTTTTACAATTTTAATACAGCTTACCAAAGATCTGATTTGTGGAGCTCATTGAGAAGACTAAAAGCATCATAGAGGATCGAGTATTATCAGTGGTGATTTTAATACCACTCTTTATAGGTTAGAGGTAGAGGGGAAGAATTGGAACTTTCTTATCTAAAATTTGAAGGTCATAGGTTCACGGAGCAATAAACAAAAGCTCTAAATGGTTCATTCACAAAAAGCTAGATAGGGCCTTAGTGAATGTGGATTGGTTAACAATTTTCTCAAAAAGTAAAGCCATTTTTTTAGATCCAGGAATTTCTAACCATACCCCTATTAAGGTGGATAATCTTTTTAAAAGTTTAGTGCTAAACACCCCTTTAGGTTTAATAATTTTCTTGCTAATGTGGAGGACTTTCAAGAAGTGATTTCCAAAGGATTACAGTTTAAGGTCTTTGGTACAAAACAATTTATTTGTCTGCAAAAGCTCAAGACTATAAAGCAGGAATTGAAGAAGTTGAATGCAAAAAAGGGACAGGCTAACAAAAACGAGATAGATGATGCAAAAATAAGGTTCTCATTTATTAAAAATTCATTAGTAGATAATCCAAATAACGATAATCTAGTAAATAAGGAGAAGGAAGCTATTAAAAACTATTTACATGTAGTGGCTAATCATTGCTCCTTGTTGCAACAATGAGTTAGGATCAACTGGATCAAGGATGTGGATAGATGCACAAATTTTTTCTTCAATATAGTGTCAGCGAGAAGAAATATTAATAAAATCACTTGTATAAAAACTGAACTAGGGGAAATATTAAGCAGGCAAGCTAAGATTGCTATTCAAAATCTCTTAGGAATAGAATGGAAAGCCAGTGCTGATAGAGAGGATATTATGCAATTTGTCTCTGCTAAGATTTTTGAAGATGAAGCTAGAAATTTAACCAGACCTGTCATTGATCAAGAAATAGAGAAAGTATTTTTTAAAATGGATGGATCAAAGGATCCAGGCCTAGATGGTCTGAATGGGAATTATAAAAAAATGGGAAAAAGGGAAATTCATTAAAGAAGTTTTGAATGAGTTCTTCAAAAAGGGAGTGTTACTCAAGGAGTTAAGCAGGACCTTCTTGTGATTAATTCTTAAGATTTATAACCCTGAAACTTAGGGTGATTTTATAGCTATTTTTTACACTAATTTTATCTATAAGATCATTGCGAAAGTCCAAGCAAATAGGCTGAAATCTATATTGCAAGTCATAACAGGGCCCATTATTGAGCAATAGGAATATTGGTGATAATATACTACTTTTTTAGGAGCTTTTGAAAGGGTATATAAGAGGAAATACTTCATAAAATTGTGTTATTAAAATGGGTCTTCAAAAATCTTTTGATAGTGTCAATTGGAGATTTATGTTACATACTATAGAGGTTATGAAATTTCCCCATATGTTTATTAAATGAATTCAGGAATGTGTCACCACTACGTCTTTTAGGATTCTGATTAATGAAAGTTCAACAGAGACGTTCAAAGGTAAAAGAGGACTTAAGCAAGGGGATCCTCTTTAACCTTACCTCTCTCTAGTTTGCATGGAAGTTCTCACCCTGTTACTGAAACATAATCTTTACAATCACTAAATTCAACTACCATTCCAAGTGTAAGTTGCTTTCTCTAAAAAGTTTATGTTTTGCAGAAGATCTTATCCTATTGAGTAAGGCTGATTTTCATTTAGTTTCTCTACTAACAAGTACTTTACAAATTTTAAGGAGATATCTGGATTGAGTATTAACTTCCATAAAAGCTTCTTCATTTTGTCAAAAAATGCAACACATCTCTCAAATATTTTGTCACAAGTTGCTGAAATGAAAAAAACAAGATCCTCCTCTCCTATACTTGTGAATTCTTATCTCTTCGAGAAGATTAATATATACGTAATGTCTACAACTGGTTGAAAAGATTAAAAAAAGATTAGGGTATTGGATAAATAAAGCTCTCTTCTATTGAGGCAAGCTTTAACTCTTGAAGTCTATCATAATGTCAATGCAAACTTACTAGTGCTCTCATATATTCTTTTCTACAGGGTTAGTTAACACTATGGAAAAAATGATGAAGCATTTCCTTTAGAGCACCAGGAAAGGTGAGAAAGGAATAGCTAAAATGAGCTGGAAGCAATTATGTCAACCAAAAGAAGCTATCAGTTTAGGATTGGAGACAATTAGCAGAAGTAATAGATATCTAACATTGAAGATAATCTGGAGAATTTTAAGTGAAAAGGAGTCTTTTTTGATCAAATGAGTACACAATTATATATTAAAGGGTGGCAATTTGTGGGCAATTAATCCTAAAGAAACTTAGTTTTGGTTCTTCAACCAAATTCTTAAGTTAAAGGAAGAGGATCGACAACAAGTTACATGAAGAATAGGGGTAGGGGATATGATTTCACTATTGTACGATAACTAGACTGGTCAAGGGGCACTAATACATAACCAGATGGTAAGGGATCTTCTGGATGGGTTCTCAAATAAAGCGAAGTTAAAGGAGCTAATTGTAAATGGAAATTGGTCTTTTTCCTCATAGATGAAAATTTTGTCAATTCCACAATGCAGACACATTGACAGAGAAGATACTTATCTATGAAGTGATTTTTCTGTTTCAGAATTAACCAATAGGAAAGCAAAAGAAATAATGTATAAGGTAGACACAAGAATAAGGTAGTGCAAGCTAGTTTGGAGCAAGGCCCTCAACCTAAATGCCAGCTTTTTACTTTGGTTAGCCATGCTAAATAAACTTAGCTCAATGAATAGATTGAAGTTTTTATCCTCTTCTAAACAATGCATATTATGTAATTTGGAGGAAGAGGATAGAGATCTTTTTTTTTTCCAATTATGGATACTTTAAAGAGGTGTGACAATATATTTCATCTTTATGTACACTTAGATGCACCCAAAGTAATCTAAATGTCATCTTACAAGAGATACTGTATAGCATCCCGCTCCCGTAAGACATGTTCTCGACATCTATAGGTGATATCTGAGTCCGTGCCCTACGAGGATGGCATACTAGAACACTCAATCAGTCAAAAATCGGTGAATATATATTTTTTGAAACCACAAACATAATGTGCGAAAATAAATTCTCAAAAGGGCCCACTTTATTTCGTAAATATTTGTCAAATCATCAAAATTTCGTTAATCACTAGGGCCCATTCCAGAAACAAAACACTCACAATCATAACATCAATACAAAATGATTACATTCGCATACAAATCGTACAATAATTTCAAAATACATTCCTTAATACAAAATTTGCGGAAAATACAATTCAATACGAAAATAAGAACTACAATGCAGACGCGAAATGATCCCGACCTTTATTCCTCACTTGAATACTGTAGGGATACTTCCGTTTGCCTAACGGGGTATTCTTCTGATCCTGAAAAATATTTGCAAATTTTGGGTGAGTTTT
>JANKOE010000206.1:21654883-21667139 GCA_026284465.1 Erythroxylum citrifolium | reverse complement strand
ATTTATTGCAGAAACAGGAGACATGCATCTTTGACTTGTTTATCTTTCTTTACACAGTAGGAATTTAGCAACTTTTGTGTCATTCAATCGAAATAAAAAGTAGTTAAATATAGGGATAATACCGAGCGGACTCTGCTCAACCTCAGTTGATCCGGACAGATTTGGAGTTTTGGCTTAGCTCAGGGTTGACTCCTATAACCTATGTAAAGTGTACAAGGACTTCGCTTAGCAATTGGCAGCCAATGTGGGTTGTGTCTGAATAAAGCCTGCAACGACCTTAATTTATTGCCAACCTTATTATTATGGTCTTGGTTTTTTGAAATGTTTAAAGATTTTGCATTAGGGATATGCTTGTGTTTGATCTTTTGCATTGTTCAGGTAGACATGTATTGGAATTTTGATATGCTTGTGTAGGGTGTAAGTGGGTACTACTTGGCAAGTGAGCATTGTAACCTTTCTATCCCAGCATGACTAGTAGTGGTCTTGTTGGAGCATTAGGACCAGAACCGTATTGGTAAACTTGATAAGCATGCTTGTGGATCTTTGCATGGTTCAATGGTCTGGAGTTTCCCATGTTGAGTTGGATGCTGTTTTCCTTGAAGATTCCACACAATGATGATTTGAAATTGCGAGCTATACTAGTCGGGCATTTTGGGATATTTGATGGGTGGAGAAACTGGGGTTTGCCTTGCGAGGCCCAGCGCAATTCTTCGGATTCTCATTGCACAAGAAAAAGTGAAAATGGGCTTAAGGGGCTGGTGACGTCATTATTCATTAACCAATACTCCGTTCGGTGAGGGATTATGCAAATTCCATTATTCATTAACCAGTATTTGATTACGTTTTTGTCAGATATGCCTGAATTTGGACTTAAAATCTGGCATAGCTAGCCTTTTATTGGCAACAAGTTTGATTTAGACAATTGATAACTTATTGAGTGCTGAGCATGGCATTCTCGACTGATGATTAGAACATCAACTGTAATCAAATACTTGTGAGCAGCATCACAATGAAGAAAGTGAGAGGCACATTAAGTGGTCAAAATATAAACGGGAAATGAGTAAAATCATTGACAGACCCATCATGGGCAAGCTCCGATGTATTCTGGGAGAAACTGTCAATAAACCCACCACAAGCTGGAAATTCATTCAAGTGCTTGATCCCAACATGATCATTAAAGATGTTCGAGGGAGAATTAGCAGTATACCGCGCGAGACGAGCTCTAGCAAAAGCGAGATCAACTTGGAGCTCAACCATCCTTCTCTGCAACAAAGCTATATCTCCAATGCAGCCGTAGACAGGGTCTCTGAGCCTTGCCTCAGCCTCATATGCCAGCGAATTCACCGTATCTTGGCGTTGCAGTTCAGGCACTTCAGTGAGGATTTTGCTTACGTTGCTTGCACCGAACACCTTGTGGACTTTCGCAAACTTCTTTCGTTCATCGGCACGAAAATATGGGGCGAATATGCAATTCGGAGTACATCTTCTCTTCAAGAACTTGCAAGCTGCGCATGAAGAGCTTGAACGAGGCTCACGAGTAGTCATGGTTTGCTATCGCGTGTACTACGTGATGTCCTACCCTTGCTGTCGGTGGTAATTAAATAGGCCAGTGAAAAGGCTAAAGAAAATGAGAAAACTGTCTAAGGCTCTTCCATCCTATCAGTCTCAGGTGTTTCAATCATCGTTTCTAGACCTGCATGGGCCATTGAAAACATTTGATGTCCGAGTTTCATAAAAGACCAGGGTCCGAGGTATATGATAGTTTTACCGATGTTCTACCAAATTAGGCTCAACAGTAAGGGGAGTACTGGAAAGTTTAAAAAGAACTTACCGAGAGAAATTAATAAGTGGGAAGTTTCGATTTTTGCTTCATTTTACTATGTTATTCATTTCAATATTAGAAGTGGGGAGGGGCAGAATAATTACAGATGGAAGGGGCAACATTACATGTATTGGTGATTTCAGATGAGACATGATGTTTCGTCAAGGTAGATGGTATATTTCATTGCAATTTGAGGGTTGAAGAAAAGAAATTTCACAAGAAAAAAAGTGTACACCTCTAAAGGATATTGGCCTTATTTACAAAGAAGGAAAATACTGAAGTAACTTCTTTCAGGACTCTAGACTTTAATTTCTCTTTCCTTTTTCCAAATTCTTGCTTAAGAAGCATCTTTTTTTGTTAATCAATGTAACAAATTATCGCAAATCGCTGTGTAGATTTTAATTGTCTGACCATTCTATGGCACTTGAGTTAAATTGTTTACAGCAACACGTGTAGAAAACCGGCGGTACCGTTCATCTATGCTTCAAATGTAGATATAATATACGAGGGATTTCTAGTATGGAAAGAGAATATTCTAGACACTTGATTTACGATATTAATTATTACTTTGATAGTTCCCCAAATTATGTCCTCTAATTTGTTCTCTTTGATTATTTTCTTTACCTTATGTCGTCGTCTACGTCGTCTTCATTACATCCAGTCTGAAATTCTGCAATGGAGCGAAGTTTGGGGAGGTCTGATAGTACGCAACCTTACCTCTACATAATAGAGAGGCTGTTTCCAGTAAACCCACATATAGATGTGATAAGCAAAATAATGATGCAGGACGGAAGAATAAAAACCAAAAAAAGTGAGCAATAATAACAAAAGGATCCCACCACAAAGTGTAAGGGAATATTTAATAATAAATCCAAAAACTATGAAAACGGACAAAACCAAAACTGAAAAGAAATTAAAAAAAACAGGAAAATAATAGGAATAATAACAGAAAACAAATAATAGTACTAGTAATACTAATAATAATATAAATGCTTAAAAAGTGTTAACAGAAATAAATATAATTAGGAAAAAAATAAGAATAAAAGTAAGTAGTGAACCTAAAATAAAAAGGCAATCCTAATACCATACCAATACCGAGACGAAGACTAAGACTAATAGTAGTGTCAATACAAAAACTGAGACCCAAAAGGGAAAAATGAAAATAATGAGACAAATCTTATAAAAGACACTAAGAGACTGCAATGGTAATTGAGAAGAATGCAAAAACATAATTGCAAAGGAACATATGGAGACAAAAGAGGTCACAAGGACGATCCAAAAGGAAGCATACAAAACCATCAAACCACATTAGACTATGGGGCTTGCGAGAGAAAGGGACTGAAACGCCAAGGAGAGAAATTTAATGAGCAAGGTGTTAACAACAGGTCGAAGTATCAGGAAGCGTCTGGAATTAATAGAGGTGTCGAGTTTGGCAACGGTGCTCTTGTCAGGAGGCTCAAGGAAGCTAACGAAGGGACGGGTGGCAGATACTAGCTAAAAAGTGACGTAAAGAATATCGAAAATCGTGCACGATGCCGAGCCTCTCCGTTCGGAAACACTGGATTGATTAGTCTGACAAGTGCTACATGCCGAACCTGGAAGAAGATCCCCAAGATAGCTTGTACAGCGGCGTAGTCCGACGGTATTTACTAAGTTCTGGTGAATAAAAAGGAGAACGTGCTCGTGGCCTCACAAAACTATACCAGAAACGAGAGCACACTAAGAGGCAAGCAAACACTTGTAACTACCACTCATAGATATGGTTGAAATGCTGGTCGTTGTGAGTGGCAACCGTTTCCTCGTGCCAAGAATATATCGTATGTATATCGTATAAATATACAGAAAATAATATAATTATTCTTATTTTTAGTTTTTGAAATTTGGTATCAAAGTCTCTTCGAATCTTTATATTTAGTTGTCACTAGAGTTACTATTTTTGTTATTTTGTCACTAGAGTTACTATCAGACCTCCCCAGACCCTGCTTCAATGCGGGACTTCGGACTAGGTGTGATGATAATGTGATGATGAAGAGCTTTGAGGCAGCCTGGGGAGAATCTCTTTCCAATGTAGGATGACTCCATTTATTAATTTCTAACATCTCTCCCTAACCAATGGAGCTATCCATATCAGACTCGCTCTCCCTCAACTCATAACTCATGTGAAGTCATTTGAGCCACTCTATCCCAAATCCATGAATTTCTATTCATCAGACTTCACCAACTTGGCTTTGATACCAAGGAAAGGATTTAAGGAAGTCTAGGGAGAAATTGGACCAGATACAAATGAGCACATATATAACTATGATATCATATCTCAACCTAAAACCTTAAGGTACTGTGTTATGAGTCCTATTTTTGTATATAACTTACTTTATTCATATGTCTCTTTCTGATATGGGATGACTCCATTTGTGAATTTCCAACAGTTTGTTACTATGTTTGTAGAATGATGAAGTTTTAATGTTGTTAGGATTTTGTTAGATGTGGTGAATAGATTAGGTGTAAAGGAGAGAGGATGAAGATATATAATGAATCTTATTTTGGTATTGTGATAGAGATATCTCCCAAAAACTACCATTCTCTATTTATTTATTTTTAATTTCATCATCATTAGTAACAACTTCACTTTTCATTATTAGATCTTTCCATTTTCTCTTTTTTTTTCTTAAGTTACTATTCCATTGAGTTTCCATCATTTTTGGTATTAGAGAGTCGATTTGCTTGGTCTTTAGAGAATGTCGAAAATGAGGATAGAATCTTAGGTGGAAAGTATGAAGGAAAAATTATCAGGCATCGAAAACCCTATTTAGATTCAATTGTGTCTGCTTTAAATTATAAACTTGATTAAGTGTTAAATGCCCCAACAAAGAGCTCTTTCTTGACAAAGAATAGCATAGTTGAGTCAAGTGGTGCTAAGGTTATGTAGGGTTTGATTGAGACTCTAAAAAGAGAGGATACTCATCTGATGGAAGGAACCTCTACCCACACTACGGTATTTGATACCTATCATGGAAAGAAGTTAGAGATGCCAACCTATGAATCCAACATCTTTGGTCTACTTTGTAGAGCATTATTTCATTGTGAACTGCCTGAGTGAAGTAGAAAAACCATCTTCAAGAGGCAGTATTGGCCTAGTTATAATGGGGGAAAACTAGTAGTATGATTTGGGAGGAGCTCAAAAAACAACTTCTATGGCAAATTTTGCCAAAACAAACAATAACAAAGCTTTCTATTATTGTGAAAAACTTCTTTCGTGGTTAAATATCAGCAAGATTTGGAATCATTGATAATTATACCGAAACATTTGGATGACGATACACTAGTAGCCATTTTTATCAATAGGGTTGAAAAGAAAGTAAAGGGATAATTGTTGAAGATGAATTATAATGGGCTAATATAAGTGATGGAAGTTGTTAAGAGGATTGAAGAAGGAAACCAAGTCCTCAAACTAGTCCAAGGTTCTAATTCCACTAAAAACTCTAAGAAAACTTACACCCATACTACTACTACTTATAATTGCAACAAATATACTACTTGGACCTCAATCACTGGAGCCTAAAACAATACTAAATCCATAACCCAAAACCTAAAAACAACGAAACTCGATCTAAACTCCACCTAAACATACTTCTGACGTATGATAGTAGTAGAGATACAAGTAAAAAAAGGAAAGAGCTCTATTTTAAATGCAATAAAAAATATCACATTGGGCATCAATGTAAAGGAAGAGAATTAAACATGTTGGCTATCTTAGATGATGAAGGAGAAGGGGAGATGTCCAAGGAAGATGAGGATGGGGGTTTGAAGCTCCGGTCTAAATTTTTGAAGTATAACTATCTCTAAACTCTATTATTGATATGACTTTTTCCTATCAATGAAACTCAAAAGGGAAATAAGGGGATAAGAGGTGTAGTCTTAATCGAATACAGAGCTATACATAATTTTATGAGAGAAGAATTGGTATAAAAAAACTCCATATTTTGATTACAAAAATGGCTAGTTATGGGGTAATGATGGGCACTAGAATTTTAGTTCCCCATAAGATCATTTACTGGGGGATAATATTGAAAATGCAAGAGGTCACTATTGTCAAAGATTTCTTAGCTTTTGATAATAATAACTCCTACATGATTCTCAAATTCAAATGGTTGTTTGCAGTGCATCATATTGATTTTGATTGGCGCAAACTAACATTGAGGATCCCTATAGACGACAAAATCATGGAATTGCAAGAGGACCCAAAGTTGAACATGTTAGTAGTTTCCCTTAAAACTATAGTGAAGACAAGTCAAAAGGAGCAATAAGGGTGCTAATAGAGCTTAGATGTATGATATTTTAGGAAGGGGAACTTGGAACACAAATTCCAACTGAGGTACAAGGTCCTGTATAGTGTACTTCACTTTTTCTCAAAAATTATTTTTTTGTCTTATCCTAATATTTCTATATCATCTTAAATAATATCCATCAGAGATTAAAGGAAAATTTTATGCTCGATTTAGAAAGTATTATCCAAATTATCTAAACAAATTCCTAGATTGTGTTATTCATATTTTCTCAAGAACCTCAAAAGATCCAAAATTTTTATCTCTTTTTAAGCTTTCTATAGCATCTTAAACCATCTCCATCGAAGATCGAATGTGAAAATTAGGCATAATTCAACAAAATTATTCCAAATTGTCATATTTATTTTCCCAAAGAAAGATAAGGGATCTCAAACCATGGTCTTCACTTTTTCTAAAAGAAATCAAAAACATAAAAAGGTTCACATCTCTTCCTAATCTTTCTTTAACATCTTAAATCATTAACGTCAAACGTTGGATGAGAAAGTTATACCCAATTTAAGAATCAATGTCTATAATTGACAAATTTGTTAAATGAAAAATTAAAACAATTAAATCAAAGTTATAAAATCTATTTACTTTCTTTCTCATGTTCTTTTTCATCACCATACATACATTTCACAATTAAGATATCCGATCTTTTTTTCTCTTCGATATTAGATGTCAGTATCTTAAACCAAGTCTAAAATGTGCGGGTATAAGGAAAAAAGTAAGAAGCTTGATGCCCTTTTTACCATTCACTTACTAGAAAGAAATTTAAACCAAGTGAATTTAGAAAACCTTTGATAACAAAGAATATCACCTATAATAACAAAAATATCATCTAATTTGTAAGTTGATTTTATTTTAATGGATTTAATGCACTTAACTATCAAGAGAATTAAGGATGTGTGAAAGCAAATGTAAGAGGAATTGCCTAAGAATTAGCAGGGATATCATCGTCAAATCTCATTTTTGGTTATGAGGATTTAGGATTTCAAACCCTAATTTCCCAAATTTTGAGGTTTTATATTATTGGATTTCACTTAAATTGAAATGCTGTGGAATTTTTGTATAGGTTTATAGTATTTGCCACGGGCTCGCCGGGCCAACTCAACCCACCATATTTTTTTTAAGAAAACTGTCGTTTTTGACAAATGGTCGGGCTACATGTTGGCCAGGACGGCTCGAAGGGCCACGGGCGAGCTGGGCCAACCCGACCGGCCATATTTTTTTTAAGAAAACCATCAAGTCGTTTTTGACAAAACGATCGAGCTACGGGTTGGGCCAAGACTACCCATGAGCTCGACCTTGGCCTGTGGTCCTATCAATCTGGGCTAAATTATGGCTAGTGTTGGGACCCGAACTCTTAACAATCGCTTTCGCGATTGACACATATCCAAAGGTTGCCCATGTAAAATCTTAATACTGGGCTTTGATACCATAAAGACTTACTGAAATTATGAGAAATCATATATAAGTATGAGGGTTTCGGATTAAGTAGTTGGGTTCCAGATTCGGGATCCAACAGCTAGCCCTGGCCCTGGCCCTTTTTGACATCCCTAAGATATTTTTATATAAATGTCGTATTTGTAATATGGATTGATAGTATTTACAATCTTAAATAAAGGTACTTTTATACTATGATATTATTTTTATAAAATAGTGCTATTTTTTATAAAGAGTGGTGATGTTTTTTGTATAAGGTGGTGATATTTTTCTACAAGGTTATGATATTTGCAATATGAACTAATAATCTTTACAGTATTAACTAAAGACGATGGTATTATTTGTATATTGTGGTAGTATTTTCGTATAACAAGATGGTAGTTTGGTATAACATGATCGTATTTGTTGTGTATTTGAATTATATTTTTGGTATATTGTAGTGATACTTCTGTTTAGTGTAATGGTACACACCATGTTGAAGACTTATGTATACTACATTGAGAGTTTATGTAGTACTTGCTACCAAAAACCTCAAATGTTGAATATTCCTGTGTTCAATACATAAATTTGAATATACGTTTTAGGCTAATTTTTTTCTTATTTCTACGGTTTACCTATATCACCATAACCATTTTTGTATATCTCACGAACTCAAAATAATACTTTACTAAAAACCTTTATTCAGCTCACATTTAGATAGTATAATTAGAGATATGTAATGTAATTAAGCTTGTTAGTACTGTGTACTTAAATTTTGAAGATAGTAAATGGATTAAGGTGAATATGAACTAATAATGCAACTTAAGAAAAAGATGAAACCATAAAAAATAATTATAGTAAGAAACTTACAAAAATAAATTGATAATCCAATTAAAATATAGTAATGTAAAGGAAAGCTTTTACACAAGTTTATCGAATGGTATGTAATTAAAAGGTTAATAAAGATGCTCATATTTTGATTTTTAAAAAAGAATTCATTAATTTTATTAAAAAGAGTTTGTTAAACTCAAGATTGGACCTCTTAATTTTCTTCAAATTAGAGTGACATTTTAGTGAATAAAATTATAGATATTTTGAATTTTTCTTATCAGATTTAACATTTTATGGGAACAACTTATAATATATATTTTTGGCTATATTCACTATAGTTCTTCTTTTTTCTATTTTTTCTATTTTATTACCTTCCTTTTGTTTTGTTGATTTTCTACTAATCTATTTCTTTTATTTAACTTCCCACGAGTCCCCCAATTATTTTACATGTTAATCCTATTATTGAAATTCTAACTCATTCTCTTATTCACAAAACTAATTATATATTCAATATTATGTTATTCTATATAATAAGTAGTGACTATTAACGACTGTCAATTATCGGTTAAAACGAGTTTTTCTCAATGATTAAAAAATTCAATCAACCGTAAATTCATATTGATTTACTTTAATAAATTTTGTTATTAAAAATTGATCAATTTATTAATTAACCAACCAATTTTCGTAAATTAATAAGTTTTTATAAACTAAAATAAATAAATTATTTCTCATTTAACACTCTCTTTTTTCAATTAAACTTTAAATTCTTCCATAAATAAAGACAATATATTTCAATCATAATTTAAAATTTTATTTTTATTTAACCTTTAGCTGATTTTATAACGATCTAATACTACTTGAATATTTTAAGTCTTAGATATCTTGTGTTATCATTTTAACTTTCGATCCGGTTTTTAAAATATTGATTTTTCTAAAGTGAGTTGCAAATGAGAGATGTCCTCTATCAAGTAAGAAAATCTAACATTTGGTGGTGGAGGAGACTAGAGAAGAGTGCAAGAAGTGCATATAATGCTTCAATGTTTCTTCCTCTTCTTCAAGACCCAATATCCATTTTGCCCTTCTGATTTCAAAAAATGGTTGAAAATGTATACTCGTTCTGTCATCTTACCATATGCCCCAGAGTTAAATGGATGAAAACAAACACGCGCACAGAAAGTGATGTTTGACCTAGATGTAGTGGATTTGCTTTTAGTTGATTTTCACAGTTTTCGTTTATATGAAAAGAAATGTGTTGGGCGTAAGCGACTAAAGATTCATACGTTCAAAGGATTGGAATGAATGTTCAACTTTTGCATTCTCAGTCTCTCACTACATGTACAAATTGTTGTTTTCCTAATGAAAATTAAAATGAAACATTTGATGGATAATAATATACAAATTTATTTTAAATATTTGATATTTTTTAAAAAGTTCTAAATTTTGCTAAAGTATTTTATTACCTTTTTTACTTATGAATATTTTTTTCATTTCTTAACATTTTGATCTTGTTTTCCATTTTTGTATTTCATGACTTTTGTTCCATCCTTAACCAAGGACCAAACTTTAATTTGTTATGATACATATTTGTTTTAAATATTTGGACATATTATAAATAATATTAACTTTTATGAGAAATTGATTTTTTTTCTTTCTTTGATAACTATTATTCAATATTAAAGGAAAAAAAGTGTATTTCTTTTATATTTTCACTGTCATGTTTTTACCTTATTTTTAATATAATATTTATATATCACAAAATAGTAAATTATATCTTTTGCATATAATTATGTTTTACATGATTGGTATTGATAATTTGAATAAAAAATACTTTAAGAATAATCATATTTTTATGTATAGTTCTTTTCCAAATATTTTTCATTTTTAAATTGAAAATTTATCATGTGGTTTTTTAGTTAATAAATTTAAGTTAAAATATATTTTAAATTCAAAACATTAGCCAATTTCCAATATTAACTAAAAGTATACAAAGTATCAATTACGTAACAAAAATTTCAATTTATTATAAATATATATCAGTGTCATCTCTTGCGATTAACTTTGCTAATATGAGTAAGAGGAACATTTCATCTTAAAGAAAACTTCAATTAAGCGCACAGGACCATGCTTCTTTACTCTCCTTACTTCGATAATTTGTTATGGTATCTCCATAAACACCTTAACAATCTTCCTTTGCCTTAAACACTTCTTACACTTTCCTTCTCTCATCTATCTACTCCTTTTTTATCCCTTTTTCTTTCCTTCTTTTTCTCATTTACAAATCTCATTTTGCTTATTCCAACCACTCTAGTCCCCTACCTTTTTAAGGGCATTTTAGTCCTTGCCTTATAGCTTTACCCTCTTGCCTTGTTCTCTTTCTTACTTTAGTAGCTTTTCAAACAAATCATCCTTTTTGGCTAGCCTTTTCTATTTTGAGATAATGTCAAGCTCTGGTGCAATGCTTATTATTGAGGTTAATTCAGCTTTGACATTTCTACCCCTTCCTTCATCTTGTCCATCTTCCTCCACTAAGCTAAGAAAAGAAGTACAAAGGTCAACGATAAGCCTCAAGAAGACTATACCCCATGTCCAACACAGATGAATTAGAGACAAGTAGTAAGGGATTCTTCAGAAAATTACCTACAATAATGTCCTCCCTACAAAAAAAAAATGAGTAAAATCATAGCACCTGATATTGAAGTTATAAAAGAAGGGGCAAAAGCTTGGAATACTATAATTTTTGGCTTTTTCCTAAACCACAAACCTCCTTACCAAGTAGTCAATAAATGAGCACACACAATATGGGAAGGTAAAAGGTTGCAAGAAGTTATAATCTTAGAGGAAAATCAAATCTTATTCGAATTCCAAAGTGCTAAAGAAGCAAGGAATATAGTTGACTCGGTTTCATGACATATAATCGACCTGTGATTCTTCCTTTAAGCATAGAAGCCTGGTATCAAGATAGATAGGGTTGCGTATGAAAATATACCACTATGGGCGAATATATATAATATTCCTTTAGAGTATTAGACGACCAAAGGGCTAAGATCAGTAGTAAGTTTGGATAGGAAGGCCCCTATGTATGGATGAAATAACAATAAAAAGGAGACACATTGGTTTTCCCCACATTTGCATTAGAGTGACAATAGATCAAGAGCATACTGAAGCTATGCTAAACTTAAGACTCGGTGAAAAGGGGAAACTTGTTAAAGATAAAGTGTATATTTCATATAGCTAGAGACCCACCCTTAAGCATCAAGGTAAGCTTTGGAAGTTGACTGGTAGACTCTTTAATAGAGGAGATTATGAAGAGTTAATAAACCTAGAAAACTTTACTACGGAGGGGCCTGAACTATCTAAAACATTTGTTAATAAAAAAATGATACACATTGGTTTTTGTATTGTTGAACTATCTAAATAAGACCAAGAAGAGGATAAAATGATACCAACTTATGAAAATAAAAAAAAAAGTCTACGAAAACAACCAACCCACCAATTCTCTCCTCTAAGGTGTACTTACTGACTATATAATAGAAAGTGGGTAAGGAAGATCCAGGAAAGGATGAGGTAGAAAATATTTCCATTTCTCCAGCACTATCCTCAAACATTTCCTTAGTAGAACAACACCAAAAAGAAAGCAAGGAAGACTCTGAAAGCACCATCATGGAGTAAGACATAAGGGAATTTTAATCAAGTAGAAGGAGGAAAATAGGAAGAAAAAGTAAAAGTAAGGGCCCTACCACCTTAGCTTGTAACACCCAAATACCCCCTGGGAGGATATATGGATGCCACCCAAGACAGTACAATCAAATCAGACTAGTTCACACACAACATCTCAAACAGTGCTTACAATACATCA
>JANKOE010000206.1:21617976-21632573 GCA_026284465.1 Erythroxylum citrifolium | reverse complement strand
ACTCACTCCTTATCGCAACAACTTAGTTAAATTATTGATCAAACGGTCATACATGCATTCATTGAAACTTCCCTAAATCCTGTCATGGAATAAATATTATAAAACTTGTCGATATAAAAAGCAGACGTGAGATGTGAAGGAAGAATAAAAAGACAAGAAAAACGGTCAGACATGCCATGATGCCAGCCTTGCTTTACCTTCTCGTGTCGATCGTTACTTGCCACTATACAAAGCTGCCATTGAAGGTGATTGGACCACCGCTTCTAACTTTTTTAAGGAAGATCCGAAGCAATAATTATTGATGTCACTAAAAAGTCCATGATTGCTCTCCATGCAGCTATTGGTACTGGTCTGTCCTTGAAATTTGTTCAAAACCTTGTGGGGTTAATGTCTAATCACCTTCATGTGAAAGAAAAATTTTGGAACATCCCTCTTCATACAATCTTTCACAAATCACATTGACGGTGGCGGCGCGACACACTTCAAGTGAGGGTTTTGTTCAGTTATCAATATATATATATTAAACATAAAAATATTTAAATTTTTAAATCCAGTGGTGCACTGGGCCCCAAATAATTTTGTCAGTGGCTGCTCCTAAGAGACCAAACAATTTCCAATTGGAATTATAGGATCTCTTTTAATTGATTTTTTTTATTTCCATGTCTTCCAGCAACTTTATCACCTACTTTGATGTCCCATTTCTGAAAAATATATACATGAATCGTTTCTGGATTATAACTAGAATCACCCTTTTTCTAGACTCATCTCACATCAATAACTCGGCCCCGACCACCTATAGGTAGTTTTAGACAAGTTTCCTTTGAAGTAGATACTTGAATGCCAAGTATGGCTCATAATAATCTATCCTCCAAGGCATAAGACGATTCTTTTTCTATTTAAGGCGTTAATTTACCAACTAAATTATCACCTAAATGGTGAATAAAAAAATGAAGATACCCTATTCAACTCATTTCTACTTCTTTTATTTTATTGTTCTAAGTCGAAAAAAATAGTTAAAAACTTATATGTTAACGACTCACACGTAGAGTTATGGATAATACACAGAGAGTTAAGAGTATTTCATAACTAATAGATTAAGCAGCAACTCATAAACCACCTGAGAGAAACAGATAAGATATCCTGAAATAGTGGTATATATTTAAAAACTTGTTTTAAGAGGTTTAGTCAATCTACATTAGAGTTAGGATGGCCAAAATATTTTGTACATTCTAGACATGCATTGGTACAATAATGTCATACATAGTTGTTCATTGTCTTTAAAAGAAAGTCGGTTTGCAAAATAATAAGTTTGTTTCTGGAAACACTGATTAATATACTAGTCATCATATTCACTCCTGAGTCAACCATTTTTACTTTAATTAGTTATTATAACGATTAAGTTATGTCTCTAACATGCAGTGACGAATCCAGAATTTTAGTTTTGGGGGGGCAAGAAACTTAAACCACAAATTAATTTTTATAAATATACTATATATATATATATATATATATATATATTCTGAAATTTTTTTTAGTTTTGTAGGGGCTATAGCCCTTGCTAGCCCCCTTGATCCATCCCTGCTAACATGCATATTTGATTATCATAAATATAAATAGATAAGTTGTAAGGAGCATTGATACTAAAGAAAGTCAAAGTAAGCTATTAAAAGAGTTTCATTACAATCATATATGTGTGAACATAATATTAGCATTTAGTATATTGTGTGATTAAGAAAGTTCTTGAGTTGTATTTAAGAATTTGTGAAATCAATTGAGTGAGCAATTAATGTTGTAAATGGTTTCCCTCCACCCATTCTTTTTACTCAAGTAAATAAAGAAGACGTTTTATGTATAGTATTTCTTCACATATCGAAAGAAGAAAAATAATAAAATTTTAGTATAGAGTAGGAGAAGCGGATGTAAGCCAATAATTATTTGACCAAATTATTATAAATTGAATTTATCTATCTATCTTTTTTTATTATTGCTGTAATTATTTATAATTTTATTATATAAATTTGATATAACTATATATTAGTACATGCAATTTATTTATTTATTACTAAAAATATATAAAAATTCTCATAATATAAAATTTTACTTCCATCATCTAAGCATCAGTATGTATATTATTTAAATTCCAATAGTAGATTTTAAGGACGCCAGATCTTGACAAAAATTAGATCAAAATAATTTTTTGTATTGAAGCTAGTGATTGGCGGAATTAAGTGGTTGACCTGAAATGGAATTCTAGGGATTATTATGTCGAAAGTCTTACATATATATATACTCCATTTCTGGTTGCCTTTGAATTTGTTCACTTTGCATATTTTTTCCAACTGCCTTGAAATTTTCCTTTTAAGTAGCAGATTCCGTAATGTTCTTCAACATGTTTGGATGGCTGCACAAGTATAAATAAGACATTTGTTTGAACAACTGTTCTTCAACTTAATTGGATTGACTAAGTTCGGCCACAATTATCTATTCTGAAGAATCTTGATGGATACAAACTGTGTCCCATTTTCAACTACAGGTCTTCAAATTCCTGTCTATTAACTCAAATTTCAACTTTAGGTTCTTCTTTGACTGGGAATAAGATGGAGCATTCCAAATAATTATATATATATATATATTGAAACAATTGCGCTTAAGTCAGTATTCTATATGTTCTTGTTGTATTCAGAACGAACTAAATTCCTTCTAATGGCTCCCGTATAATTCCATATATGTATGATACGAAAACTTTCATATTCTAACGATATTAAAAAGCTATGCTTATAGGTATGTGAGAAAGATTCTCACATTCATACTCTAATTAAGTTATAATTATTCATCCCAAACGCTTGTTCTATTTTGAATATTTTTGTTAAGATTAACATAGTTAAGCACTGGCTCGAAGTTACTATAATCTAGGAAGTGCTTTGAATGGGAGACTAGGGTATGCCATAAGCCAAAGACATCTAATCAAAGATATCTAAACAGCTAACTCCATGAAAACGTAAGGATGACAAACACTGGATGAATTTTATCTTCCCAAACTCAGCTAACTGAACGGCAGGAAGCAAGATGACGAACATAGACCTGTTATGAACGCTATTCTATTGGCTGCACTTAACTAAAGATAGCTTCACTGATATATATAGCTTTGAAATCACTTTTTCCTTCGAATCAATCTTCAGATCAGATGAATCAGAAATGACAACGAATTCTCCAAAACTCTACCTTATTTATGGGTTCTCAAGGAATTAATCATATTCGTGTATATATAAACATCCTCGCTTCTTATTCTAGGATTTACCCGCACGCTTATTCAATTTTCTCGAGCTTCTCTAGTTTTCATCCACAGTGTTATCTAAGCAATAATATTATGGCATGACATACTGATCGTGCTACACAAAGTACATGATATGAATATCCCAGTTCCTAGCTATGTCTTGTAAGACTGCCCATAACCTAGATACTACCAGGCCTCACACATGTAAATGAGGTAGTAGTTAGTTATATTTGGCTTCCCTCAAACTAGTATTTACATACTCTTGCTTCAACCGATTGCCTTAAGAAGTTTGAAATAACCTACACGGTTTACTTCATTAATTTATCAAAGACTGATAGTACTGGTCAGGCTTTTCTTCATACATTAACATCGTTTTTGTTTGGAGGCGTTCAGAATTCTGCTTTTATCTTCTTGAAAATGTGCGGGATAAACATATAACAAGTAGAGTAATCGCACCCTCAACTGAAAACTGATTGTCTTATCTAAGGATCTTGGAGAACTATGGTCGGCTCCTAAACGTTCCCTGAATGAACACTAGTCAATATTGTTCACCTGTACAGTATTTTTATCCAATGCCGAGGCTATTAGAAAGCGTGCTGTCGTTTCGTGAAGCATACTTGCTCTATATATTATAAAAGGATTTTCGCGGAGATCATTTGAGTAAATCGAGGTCTTGTTCCAATTTTATTTGTTTCAAAACACCACAACGGGCTAATCAAGCAAGATTTTACCAGGAGATAGGAGACCTATTCAACTATAAACAATCTCCGAACCCAATATGCATATCTTGTAATGCTAAAAGTATTCATCTATTTCTTGGTATCAGCACCGTTGAGTCCTACTAGCTTATATCATGCGTACAAACGGCAAAAAATAAAGATTAGAAAAAATTGTCTATTACCTTGTCTACTGGTGCATGAAATGATCATTGAGCAATGCCCCGGATAAGTAAGTACCTCAAGATCTCACTCAGAATTGTCTCATTCACAAAGTCAGATCTAGGGTACTAGCCATCCTTGCACGCTTCCTCCTTGCATCTCCTTCGTTGAATCTTTTAGGCTTTGAAGATGAACCCGAAGACAAAGAAAGAGACAATATACTATCCTTATCGTCAACCATCAGATTTTTCTCATCTTCCACATCCTTTACTCCCACTTTCAGAGACAAATTCAAGTCTAGGTTGAATTCCTGGTCGGAATTTCTCCTTTTTATGGTTTGAATTTCTTGAACTCTCTTCCAATTTTTGTAGCTGGAGTTAGCATTATCCAGACAATCCAGGACTTGCTCTATCCCTCTCTCTTGCTGCTTTATTTTGAAGCTGTCATCCATTGAGCTTGTTCTTTTTTCGGTTTGCCAAGATCTGCACAATGACTTCAATTCCTCGAAAGATTGATGAGGTGTATAGGTAGTCTGTCCCCTGAAAGGTCCTTTAATGATTGAATCGTAATCTATATGGTCGCTGCATCCAACAAGTCTCTCGGAGACAGAGCCATAAATACCATGTTTGGTTCTATTCAGTGCAGTTCCTCCCATGTAAGAGCCATAAATCTGGTGCTGCTGACCGCTCCAAGAAGCGTCCTCATATCTTTCAGAGAGCAAGAAGTACTTGTTATATAGGGCACCAATTGGAAGTTCAATTTACTGCTTTAAACGGGAAAGTCAGACAAAAATTTGTACCTTAAACTAGATGATGGCCTTTGACCGAAACTCCGTAGCATGGGAAGCTGGCTAAGGTTATAGATATGGCGGTCTCGGCCTTCGGAGATAAGTTGCCCTGCCAGCATCAATCTCTTTCCTTTAGTTGATTGGACTACAAACCCTAAAGAAACCCTAACCATTTGGAATACTAGGATTCAGAACAGTACCTTGATTGGGTTCATCGGTCTTCTTGCTTCTATACATCTGATCAAAGAACCAACGAGAAAATTTGGTAAACTAGGATCAACACATTTTTCAATTGACACAATTGATTTGCAAAACAAGTATTGTGTGAAATTCCCTTAGATCAATATACCTGAAGATGACTTTTCACATGAGCGATGCTAAGCCCTTTGATGTTCATCAATTGAAGAACCAACTTTGGGGTTGCTTCTGCATAAATGAAATTGCAACCGCTGTTAACAATTCGCCCAAAAATTTCTTCACCATGAAATAAGAAACATGAACCGAAAAGTATATATGAGTCGAGCGAAATCAGTTGGTTACTAACTCTCTTGTCCGCCTAGTCTTTCAACTGCATGAAGAAAGCATAAATGAAGATCAGGAGTCCATCGAAGCCTAGGCAACTTAGAACGATTGTATTGGCGTACGGATCCAGGGGTTGCCCTCTTTTCATTCTCTTCAACTGAGCTGTTGCTTATGCTCTCTCCATATTTTGGCTTGGAATTACTCGTGTTCACCTCCTCCTCACCCTCATCTTCGCCGACTTTCTTGTTATAATAGCTTGACTTGGAATCTTCAGAACTTTCACTTCCCTTCATCTTTTCTATCTTAGCTGGATTCCTATATTCAGCTCTACGTGTGAATGATCAAGAAACTATAGTGCGTCTTAGAAATGACTTTGGATGTCTCAGTTTCATCATTCTTACCTAAGACAAAAGGAGAAAATAAAGAAAACATGTGTCCCTCTTAGAATAAGCAGCAACATATATATGTGCGCAGCACACCCCTTGGAATTGAAAACCCTAGACCTTGACATGTGTGGGGAAATAGTCTACCGTCTTTCACTTTTTCCCTCTCTCTCATTTGTCAACTTTTTTTATACTTTACATGCATGATGTGATGTATCATGTGTGCATGTGATGTATGATGTGTATTTATTGGACATGTACGATATTAAATTAGAGTAGTTGTGAGGCAGGAATAATGAGATTTTACATTAAAACATTACAACATCAACATTTTGATATAAATTAAGATCATGAATCCCTAGCTACTCAATCTTTTACTCAATAGAAGACTCTAGGATTTCGAACCAAAGTTTGCAAGTTTTTTGGCAGCACTCGTCAAGAGAATGCTTTTGTCATTTACTTGCGAAGTTTGGGATTTGAATTTGGTAACTAGCTTCATTAAATTTCTGATGTCTAAAATTAACAATATAAGAGCAGAGGGTCGTCCATGTGTGGAAGAAAAAGGGATTATATATAGGTCATGAATGTGAAGAGTTGGCCCTATCAGAGTTTGCTGGCCTGTCACTCACTCCACAGAGAGACTTGGAAAAAATAACCTCTCTCTTTCCGACGAGAATCACGGAATTTTCTTTGTCTCCATTCAATAAGAGTCCTTATCTTCTTATTTCAACAACTCTAGATGTCTCTACATGTGGTCTTTGCATTGTAACTAGGTTACATATACGTATGTATATGTTAACCTCTGTTACTTTCTCCTCTTCCCTTCTTAAGAATTTCGTCCTCGAAATTCATACCTAATCTGAATAATTGCAGATACTGAGGTAACGGCTAGTATGTAACGGTCAACAAAAAAAACGGCTAGTTCTGATATATCAATATATATTATATGTCCAGATTAATCTGTAAGAACCCCACCAAATTGCTAAACCATGCAAAACATGACAGGGTCATGTCATGTGTAACACATAATGATCAGTTCTACGTTGGTGGGCCACACCAATAAGAAGAGAATGTTGGGGGAATATTTTTGATTGAAAGTGAAAATCAATTTCACTGTGTATGGCAGTTAACATCGTGGCACAGCTTGGTTAGTTTAGTTTAGACCTTTTAGCGTTGTCTGGCTGGCCCCTCCCCTCCCCTTGTGTTTCTTTCCAATCTCAAATAAAATAAGGCAAAGATTCTCTAAACTCACTTCCTCTGTGACCATTGACTGTTGGGGAAAAGTTAAAACAGCGTCAGGATAAATATACCATTTAGCGTAGGAGTTAAGTTTAGGGGAAGCAAATCATTATGAAATGATACCCGGTTCAGCAACTTTTTGAAATCATACGATTTGCATAATAAATTTGGAAATTAACTAATATTTTATTTAAGATAAACCTATGGGCACATAGACTGAAATTAAGTATTACTTGAGGGGGGCCTTTACCATAATAAAAATACATCTCGTTTTATTACAGTAAATTTCAATAAATATAAAAAAAGGGCATCATGGTTTTAACAACCAACTTTCTCGAGATTCAATTCAACAATTGTCATCCACATAATTAAAGCGGAGTAGGCATATAAATTCTGTGCGAGACCTAATACTTGATATTCCATCCCCGCGTTTCCTAGCAGCATTTATGAGCTATATTTCGCAAGTCTTTAACTTTGACATACAACCACTAACTAAAGCTTATGCTTTTCTTTAGGTGAAACCCACGGGAATCCCTTGGGAGAAAATCAGAAATTCAAAGCCGTCCAAGAAATTAACGTTGCTTTTGAAAGGTTCGTATGTGGGTAGTTGCTTGAATTTGTGGAGCGTGTGGATGACTGCAAATGCTAAGAATGTCTCACCGTACCAAACAAGAATTGTAGAAAATAGTTATATGTGCTATTGAAAATATTATTAAAATCTATATTAAGTCTTGATTTCTTAATATTTATAATTCAAAACATATACCATTCAGTTTTGTTTAAATACGGACCGACCATTCATTATTATAATTATAAGCATTGGACTAAAACTATCACATATATACCTAAGATCCCCTAAATACGTTTTTAGAATTGGCAGTTTTATATCACAATAAAAGCAAACGAAATTCAAATTATTAATTAAGCAAATAAATAGTTAAAATTTTGTCTCTTCTTTTTTGCTCGTACTTATCGGAAACACACAACAGGGTAAATCCATCACCTAATCAAATATAAGTAATGCCCAACTTGTCGATTTACGTGCATATACAGCATCCTGGAAAGATCTATAGTTAATTTAAAATATCAAGGATCGATGTTTTGCAATTCGGAGATCGTCAGTTCTGAGCAATGGTGGGCTGGTTCCCTTGTGAAGACTATTAAACAAAAGGCGTAGGCCTGAGAGATTCGGCATCAAGCACCCAATCTGTAAAGTCAACTCTTAACAGGACCTCTGTTTTCTTCTTTCCTCTACTTTTATAATGTGCATGAGAATACGTGAACCTATTAATGCGGATCTACCGCCCTCCCAGAATGAGGATGTCTGTCCTTTTCTACATCATAGTTTAACGTATGTTTTACATGTAAATCTACATTCATGAACCGTCATCGTATGTGATCATGCCATGCCATGCAATTACCATATCATTAATGCATGCTGAGTGGTTAATGATATACCGGTCATCCAAGTTAATCAGGTTGACGCTTTCAATTTCAAAAGAAGCTTCATCTTCACTTCACACAACCGCCCATTTATAGAATTAGAGTAAGGATTTTATTTCACCAGTATCAGATCATGAGTCTTACATATATACATAATTGATTGATGGCTTGATATCATCCCCACGATCATATAATATCTACCTCTTTGTTCTCAGATTTATAAAAGTCAAGGGATCGTTTAGTCCCAGAAGCAATCAAGATCAAGTGGCCGACTTAGACCAAGAAGCTAGGAAGGTTAATGCACAGTACTGCGGAGCTAGTGTGATCAGGAAAGCAATTAGAAGAAAGAAGAAACATATACTTATTGATGCGTAGCTTTCAAACAGGAAAACGTTTGCATAGACTTGAAACTCATTATTATTCAGTAATATATATATAGATCGATAGAATGGTAAACCCATCTCAAAGGTATTTTTTGTCTCATTTTCAAGGCATATTTGCTGGCCAGCGACATTGACGTGTTACCTGTCACCAGATGTATTCACCAATTACATACATACATACATATATATTATACATATTCTGTGTACATATCATTTTTGGTGAATTGCATGAATTTCATGGTTTGCAATTCTAGGTGATACATATCGATCGATCGTACAAGGCTTATATTTAATATGTATATACTCTCCATGTCGCTCTCCAATTCTCTTTCTTTCCTTACCTAACATGAAAAGTTTGAATCCAACTTGCTTTGAACAACTGTTGTTAATATATCATATGTGACCATGTTCAGCCAAAACCTAAGAATCAAATTAGATGAATCAGAATTTAGTACTATCTCTTAATTTGAGACTTGTACAGAACCTGTTAACCTCACAAACTTCGTCAACCTAATTCATTGGTACAGCCGTGATTTAATTTTATCTTTAGATCGAATTCCTGCTGAAGTAACCATACATCCGTATTGACTTGAATTTTTCATATTCTTTGATTTAAGTGCACAATTAAATACATCTAAACTTTTGTACAATGTCGCATGCTACACTGAACTGTTGTCTACATTGGGCAATGTTTATACATACATAGACATCGTATGATCAACTTATTGCTCGGGCTTTATATATATATATAAGCACCTTACTAATTATATTATTCAAAACATCGGATGGATTGTATCAGCCACACACTATCACTCTTTCAGTACAAAAACGCAAGCTTCTAGATGGCTTCATGCACTGTTGGTGAAGAATTATGAATGGTATTATTCATCATATTCTTAAATATAATGTTATTTACCTATTGTCTTAAGAATAACAAATAACATATTTTAGATCTCTTATTTAAAAATTCTTAATAAAAAATAATAACCTTCTAAAACTAAATTAGTGCAAATGAATAAAGAATTAAAAAATCATTACAAACCATTTTTATCATTAATATCAGAGTCAACATATTAGGAAGATTAAATGATCAGGAAATGAATTTATTTTTTAAGAAAATAAGTTTTTCATTGAGGATAAGGAGCCTCCATGTAATTTCTTGTTGAGCAGTAAACCTATTAATCAACTTAAGACCCATAATTGGAGAGAACCAAAATATATTTGTTTATAAGAATTAAATTAATTCTCTAATGTCTCATCCTTGGTAATGTAAGATTGCTAATAATAAAGAAATTACAATAGAAATTTTTAAAAAAAATCTATAAATAATTGTGAAATTCTTAAAATACAAAAGATCAAATGTATAGCTAAATAAAATTTAATTTCTTTCAAAAATCATGCATATTAAACTATTAAAGTTGAAGTAAAATGCAATCCCTATCAAAACATTTTGAAATGATGCATCTATTGTCACAAAACTCTTTAAAGAAAATATAAAGATAAAAATTACAATTATATTCATATATGATTAGCATAAGTTAGAATTAAGATCGTTCCTAACGTTTTATATGCCTGGGACAAAGTAGAAGAGCCCCATTAAATCGACAACATGTAAATATAGATCATCTAAAGAAAACACAAAATTTAATTTTCTTATAAGCTTTTTCAATTAAAACTTTCCTTATTTCACTATCAATATTATTCCAATTTTTAAGATCATAAACTTCAACAGAGGGATTGGTTGCTCTTCTACTCTTAAACTTTCTAAATGAGATGCATTTAATACACGTTTATACTTACTAAAATTGCTAACATTCTCACGAATATAAATCTTATCACCTAACTTTTCATTAGATTGTCCAAACTATCTTCACATAATTTCTCATAATTCTCATTAAAAGAGTCACTCTTTTAACAAATTTATCGATAATTTCTTTCTAGGATATTAACTATTCTACTTATTTCTTTTTTTTCACTCGTAGACAAATGTTTTTTTAGGCAACATCATATAAAATAATTATGACATAATTGAACTAGAAAAAAACAAAAGTACATGTATTGAACTAAAAAGAAGCAAGTAGGCATAACATAATTACAATAACTTGACCTTTTATCACAAAGATATGTCAATGGTATTATAAATATGCTACAAAGAAAAAAAACAAAGAGGTAAATTTAATATCCTATATTAAAAATGAAAAAACGAATAATAAACTTTTTTAACAAAAGCTATCATATTTAGAATTCATTTTTTATTTTTATTAAGTAATTCTAAAACATCAAAAATAACATTGATCTACTTTTCACTAAAGAGAATAGAGATTAACAATAATATCAATGTTATAGAAATATTAAAAATAGATTTATAAAAAATTACAAAATTAAATTTATGCATATGAAATTAGTCGAACCTATAAATTAGAAAATATTAGTTATGACTTAATAAGAAAGACAAATAAATTGCAATTGAAGAAGGAAATAAGAGATAAATATTATCAATTATGATCACTACAAGAAATTGTATTTTTAGTGAAAGCAAAAGTTGTCACTAAAAGTAATAATATTAGTTACTACTATTAATAGTGTTCAATTTTCAAAGTTGATACCTCCCGTCACAAATATCTCCGTCACTAATACAATAGTGACTAATTTAGAAAAAAATTGTTACAATTATGCAACACTTTTGTGACAAAAGAATTGACACTAAAACTATGAAATGTGTGACAAAACTACTTTTAATATAAAGTAGTGAGGAAAAAAGTTCTAATAATACTTTATTTTATTATGACAATATTATCACAACTAAAATAATAAAAAATAGTGACAAAATATTTGTCACTCGTGCTTTTTTTTATCAGTGTCCATTACTTCTTGGTCACTAATATTTTAAAGAAAAAGTGTCAACATTATTTTGTCACAAAAATGAAAATTTTGTTCTCACGAAAAATTGTTACTAATGCATTTATTATTGTCACAAATAAAAATATCAATTCAAAATGGAATTGCATTAGTGGTAAAATAAAATTGCATCAGTGACCATATTGTCTAACAAATTTCGTCACAAGTATGAAAGTTTATGTTACAATAACGTTGCCACTAAATAAAGATTATATATTACAATAAATTTATCAATAATGTGTTCGTATTCGTCACAAATAATATTATTAAATTAAACAATTTAATTGCTTAATCTATAAATTTTTTTGCATTGGTGGCCATAAAATAGAAATTATTACAAATGATACGAATCTTTAGTGCCAAGATATTATCACACAAGCAAATAAAAATTATTAGTATATATAAAAATATATAAAAATCACCAAAATGTTACAAAATTTTAATTTCCAATATATAAAATTGGAAAATTTAATATCTAAGACAATTATATTTATTACAATTATCTCAAATTATTATGTACTATTTTAAGTTAAAACTCTTCAAGGTAAATTTTCCTGGCTATTCTTTCAAATAAAGTTCACTATTAATTTGTTTCCTACAAAATAAATAAAAAATAAAATCAATTAATTAGTTTATAAAATATTAAACTATAAATTTAGTACTAACATTTTATAATAATATAATGATAATGATAAAAAGTAGCACTAACTATTCTAAATTTTATAAATTTATAAACTCATATAACTCTTTAAGGTATTTGATGTTGTGGCACGTGATGGATCTCCAATTGAAGCAGAAGCATTGAGTAACAAATTAGGAATTGCTCCAATATTTTCCAAATATGCAAAAACAACTAAAATCTGTTTCTTTTCTGTGGCTTGCTTCTCAATAACTGCATATTGAGCTTGAATCTTTTCATTTTGTGTTTTTGTGATTTCAATAAGCCTTGTAACTTCATCATCTAAATCACTTGTACGTTTCTTTGCAGCCTTAGCTTTAGCTAGAATTTGACCTTTTTCTCGGGACTTAGATATTATCCCTTAAGCACCTAAACCACGTGAATAGCTTGACTTTCTTTCTAGGATAAGATTGAAATGCTCAACGATAGGTGCAAACGAAACCTTTTCTTTGTTTTTCTCTCCCTCTTTTTGTAGTTTATTATGCATATTTAGATAGAAATTGAAAATTTATTAAAGTAATTTTAAAATTTTCAAAAAAAACCTAATTTGACTTTAATTTCCATACCATTATTTCTTCTCCATTTGGAACATATGAAGTTCAATTTTGCTTTTGTCACGATACCTTCCAAACTTTAACAGCGTCGAGCCACTCATCGAAATCTTTATCTTTTTAAAAAGAAAAAAAGAAAAGACAAAGGAAATTAATGATTAATTGGAACTTATTTTTTAAGAAAAATATAATTTTAATTTTAAGTAAATAAAATTTTACTTTACCATCTCATATGCAATATGCACAATCGACTTTGTACCAGAAACTGATTTCATATATATATGGATTTCTCCTGTTACTTGTGTTTCTTCCACTTTGTTCCTATACATCGATAATCAATTTATTTTTAATAAAAGAAAACAACTAACAAAATATGTTAAAGTACTTAAAATTTAAAATTACCTTAAAATTTAGAGTCTCCCATTTATTCTCAATCAATCATTGCCAATCACCTTCATCCACATTCTTTGGGCAATCTTTGCTCTTGAGATAGCTTTAGTGCAAATGATAATGTCGATTTTTATATTGTGCATGCACTTGTTGCGTCATATAAGATTGCATTTGATTTGAGAAATTGAATTTATCCTAAAATTCATACAAAAAATATAGTTAGAAAAATTAAGAAGCAAATTCAATGCAACGATAAGGTGGAATGAAAGCAAATCGTCTCACTTTCCTCTAAGGTCTAAGCTTTGCAAAAGTTTGATAGGATAACTCTTTTACTTTTGCACATTTCTTTTTTCATTTTTTCATATTTTTCCTACGACTGAAATGTACTGAAAAGAAAGAAAGGTAAAAAAGTGGAAGAAAAGAGACAATTACAACCATTTACCTTATGAATAAAAAAAGATTCAAACCTTTAAAAATAACCAAATTGCCTTCTTATCATCCTCCGAAATCTCTTTCCAACTACAGACACGAAGTGGTGCAAATTGTTAAATGCACATAGTAACTTCCGACTTGAAAAGGCTGGCATGCTTACCACATACCTTAGGAGGAGGAAATTGAACATCAATTTGTTTTCCTTCAACTTTCTTCTTAACAAGTCTAGCATTGAATGTTGGTTCTCGTCCACATTTTTTAGAATTTACATTTCCTATTTAAAACATAACAATTAATAGACATATATAGTATTATATTAAAATTTTAAATGTACAATTATATAATTTTGAAGATCATGTCACTAGTGCTAACAACAACTTGTCCTTCTGGCTTAGGTGCATTATTTGAAGTTCTAACTATAGCATCGAACTGTTGATTAAGAGTCTCTATAGCTTCTGACGCCCCTAGCACACTTGGTTCATTTTGTTCATCATCCATATTTGATAAAGATCTACCATTGTTAACTATCTTATAGTTTCACATATAATTACCAATTTTAACTGTTGGGTCCCGAAAATTTTTCTTTTCTTTTATTTCATTTTATTTTATTTATTTATTTGTTATTTATTTGTTTATTTCTTAATTTTGCTTTAATTGTTTTAAGCCTTATTTATTTTAGTAGTATTAAAAAGTGGAATTAGAAATTTGAATTAGACTAAGTGTTAGATTATTAGCTTT
>JANKOE010000206.1:21064105-21078219 GCA_026284465.1 Erythroxylum citrifolium | reverse complement strand
TTAACAAATATTCAAATAGCAAGTATAAACATACTAAATTTTCGTAATAATCTAACCCCTAATTTGGGGCGCTACATATGCTGTGGTGTGTACAAGGCCCGACATTTCACAAGTTGTTAGGGTTATGAGCAAGTATATGCATGATCTGGGCAAGAAGCATAGGCAAGCTGTGAAATGGATTTTACGGTACATTCTGAACACTGCAAATGTTGGTTTGGTATTTTAGAGGGATAAGCAAGACGTTCAATGTGTAGTTGGATATTATGATTCTGACTACGCCGGTGATTGAGATAAATGTCGATTAACTACTGGCTATGTGTTTAATTTTGCAAAGGCACCAGTAAGTTGGAGGTTTACCTTACAATCAACAGTTGCTTTGTCGACAATGGAGGCAGAGCATATAGTAGCTACAAAGGCTGTGAAGGAGATATTGGCTTCAAGGATTGCTTGCTGAATTGGGAATTGGACAGAAGCATGTCAAAGTATATTGTGATAGTTAGAGTGTCATTAATTTAGCAAAAAACCAAATTTATCATGCAAGGATGAAGCACGTTGACGTCCATTATCACTTTGTAAGGGACGTTTTGGAAGAAGGTGGAGTAACAATCCAAAAGATTAAGATTATTGAGAATCCTACTGATATGTTGACAAAGGTGGTGACTGCAATCAAGTTCCAACATGGTTTGGACTTGATCAATATTGCTAAAAATTGAAGATGGGTGCTTTGAAGTGCATTTGAAGATACTACTAAACACGAGTTTTGTAAGAGATTTGAAAAAATGGAATTCACTAAGGTAGAGATTTGTTGGTTGGTCAAATATTTTGGCTCATTCTATAATCCCACATCGAAAATGTGTGGGAATGGTAAAGGATTCTAAAACCATAAAAGGAGGCTCCCCTCCTTAGTTAAATCGTCCAAAAAATTGTCTATCTTTCCTTAAGGAAAAAATTCTTTCTCTCCTTTTGTAATATTTTACTTGTATTATTTCTTAAAAATAGTGAAATATCAATTTAGTAGTGTCCAAGGAAGTAGACACAATTGGTTGCATCTCGTTAAATTCTGGTGTTCTTTATTTATCTATTTAATAGCTATTGTTGGGTATAGTTATAGTGAATTATTGTGCTATTAAATTACAAGTCTAGGAAAATTATGTCTAGGAGATGGGTTTTAAGTGGGACCGTTTTGTGATCCCTCCAATCTTTCATGGGAATTTACCTGGTGTAATTTTTCAGTATAATCGTTCACATTCTATTCACTTGGCAATAATGCTTAAGGTGAATTTGTCATTATTGGTAAAATTAACTCAAATTTCATAACATAAACGTCTAGTTGTAATGGATCCCTTCAATTCAGTAAAGATCTTATGGTTTTTAAAGTAATTTTGCTTGATTTATTGCTTCCTTTTCAGTATATTTTGGCTTTTAGGAGTGCACTTGCTAGTGGGAACAGTCCATTGATGTTTCTTCCTTGGAATACATGGGTGGGATGTAAGTTTCCTCTCTGGATGTTGGTCTGATTTTTTGAAGTGTTTAGCACAAAATTATGCATGATTTTGTTTGATTCATAATTTATACAATCAGATCTGACTATTTTAAGATATAGCCTTAGGGATCGTACTTTTTCCAATTAGGATGGAAGTGCCTTACTGGGGAATCTTGGTGATCCACTTAAAGTCATTGGCTCATAAGATGTTTGCTGAATGTTCTTAATTCCTAGTGGGTATTGAACTTTTGGAACAATGTCAGCATAGATGGCATCAAACTAAAGTTCACCTTTTCATGATTTGTAATTTGATTTACCAGGCCGATTTAATTGGGGATATTAACATGCATGATATAGTATATAGTAAATTCAAATAGCCTAGAAATGCTGATAAAGTAGCAAATAATACATTAATTTCATTGAACTACACTCTTGAGGACAAGTGATATTGGCCAAAATTTGAACCCATTGGTGGTGCTCGATTGCCTTTAGAACTTTTTTCCAAATAATTCCAAACTTGAACTTTTGGGGTAGATTGCCCTAGAGAATACTGATATTTCCAAATATAATTTTGTCAAATACTTACATACTATTGATTACAGCAATCCTCAAACTTATGACTGTATCTTTTTCTCCTTACATAGTTTCTTTGGTGAGGAAAGTTAGAGGACCTAACTTACATAATTTCATTGAAGAACCTATTCTACTATTAACTTTTAAGCAAGTGAAAAAAAAGGAAGCTCATATTTACATGCCATAATTCTGGACATCAGAATTTCGAGAACTGATGTTTTGAGCAAGGGAAGTTGGTTCTCTCTGTGGAAAGTAGTTGGTAGTATGGCCTATTTATCTAATCAATGTAGACTAGGAATTTAGAAATTCTTTGAAGAACTACCCTTTAGGATGACAAGTATATATACCAATTTTTCCACATTTTTTCTCCACTTTTATGTAACAAAACTAAAGAACACAAGGCAAAATTTTGTGTAAAGCTTGCATACCCAAAACTATGGGCTCTGCCTTCAATATATAGAATATGTACAAATTATCAAATCCTGTAATTATAGATACATCAAATAATATTCCCTAATTATCATAGAATATTCTAATCTAAAGATGGTATGTAATTACAAAGAATACTATAGTGATACTATAAAATTTGGACAATATTACAACAACATTATAGAACCTGGACAGATATCATTGACATCCCCCTCAAATTGATATCAATTTGCTAACAAAGAATTGATGTCGACCATGAGTGAGAGGTTTAGTGAGAATATCAGCAATCTAACACTCTGTAGAAATATGAGGAAGAGTAATTAAACCATTGTCAAACACTTCACATATTAAATGATAGTTCACCTCAATGTGTTTTGTCCGCTCATGAAATACAGGATTGGCTACAATCTGAATAGCACTTGTATTGTTGGCATGTAGAGGAGTAAGAATAGATTGAGGATAACCCATCTCAGAAAGTAAACCACATAACTAAGTAATTTCATAACAAGTGGCTGACATAGCACGATATTCAGCTTTAGTTGAAGACCTAGAGACTCTGTCTTACTTTTTACACTTCCAAGAAATCAAGGCATTGCCTAAATAAACACACCAACCTCTATTAGAACGTCGCATATCGGGCCAACCAGTCCAATCAGCATCACTACAGGCAGCAAGGTGAAGAGAAGAATCATAAGGAAAAAAACCCGTGGGTAAGAGTACTAAAAAGATAGCGGATATTTTGCTTAACAGTGACCATATGTAA
This sequence comes from Erythroxylum citrifolium, assembly GCA_026284465.1. Taxonomy (NCBI): domain Eukaryota; kingdom Viridiplantae; phylum Streptophyta; class Magnoliopsida; order Malpighiales; family Erythroxylaceae; genus Erythroxylum; species Erythroxylum citrifolium. The sequence goes on along the minus strand of JANKOE010000206.1, from coordinate 21,074,971 downwards.
ATGTCGTGGTGAAGCCATAAATTGACTTACTAAATTGCCTGCAAAAGATATATCTAGTCTGAGTAATAGTCAAATAAATTAGACTGCTAACTAGTCACAGATATAATGTTGGATCAGGAAGGATATCACCTTCATCTTGTCGATATTTGACATTGACTTCCATAGGAGTATCAACTGGAGTAGAATCTTGTAAGCCTACTAAACTGATGATGTCACTAAGATATTTCTGCTAATTGACAAAGATGTCGTTGCTGCTTTTGTATATCTCAAGTCCCAAAAAATGAGCAAGATAGCTAAGGTCTTTCATATGAAATGAAGTATGAAGAGAGGTTTTAAGTTGCTAAATCTCACTAATGTCAGTACTGGTAATAATGATATCATCTATATAGATGACTAAACGGATAACAACTTGAAAAATCTTTCGTAAAAATGAGGAAGGATTAGATTGACTTTGTACAAAACAAAGCTGAAGAAGTGTTTGTTAAAATTTCTCAAACCAAGCCCGAGGGGCTTGTTTTAACCCTATAATGAGCGCTTCAAGCGACACACATATATAGCATTAGAAGTAGTCAATCCTGGAGGAGGATGCATGTAAAAGTCTTCTTTCAGATCTCCATGAAGGAATGCATTTTTAACATCCATTTGCTATATAGGCAAAGCTTGAGAAGCTGCAATAGCCAAATTATTCGAACATTAGTCATTTTTACAACTGGAGCAAAGGTTTGCTCGTAATCTATCCTATATTCTTGATAGTTCCCAAAGGCCACTAGTCAAGTCTTATATTGATCCAAAGATCCATTAGATTTAAGTTTGATAGAAAACACCCGCTTACAACCAATGGGAGTGATAGATGGTGGACATGAAACAATATCCCAACTATTATTTTGTTGCAAGGCATCTAGCTCCTCTTGTATAACTTGTTTTCAACAATCATTCTTAATAGCTTGTGAGTAACAAGTAGGAATACTAACAGGGGCTAATGTTGAAACGAAGGATGTATGAATGCTAAATCTCTCAGAAGAGTAGTCATACCTATTGGGAGGAGAGTCGGACGGACCTTCGAAGTGGGGGAAGCTCTATGTCAGGTGTTGGTGGCAATGAAGACACTTGAGGAGGTCCGTCAGAACAACTCTCGTCCCTTTTTCATTTTACATATGCAACGCCAGGCCTAAATCGTGTGATAGGAGACTGAGGGACAATATCATAGGAATTGGACTCCTCCACAAAAGAAGGAAAAAGAGAGTGAGACGAGAAGTTAGGGGTAGAACCATAAAGAGGGAAAAATATCATTTTTTGAAGAATATTGCATTTCGAGATATTCAAACTCTTTCAGTAGTAGGATCATAACACATATAGCTTTTTTGGTGTGGTGCATAACTAAGAAAAGCACATCTAATAGATTGAGCAGAGAGCTTAGTTCGTTCATAAGGAGGAAGAATAAAGCAAACACACCTAAAAGGACGTAAATGAGCATATTTAGATGGTTGGCAATAAAGAAGAAAATATGGTGATTGATGGTCAAGAGTAGGTGATGGAAGTCGATTAATTAAATGGACAGTTGTTGATAGAGCCTCAACCCAAAATTGTGGTGGAACAGAGGCTTCAAGAAGTAACGAACACATCATATCAAGAAGATGACGATTTTTTCTCTATGCTACTCCATTCTGCAAGGTGGTATATAGACAACTTTGTTGAGAAATAATTTTGGAATTTTGTAGACATGTATTCCCCTCCAGAATCAGAACAAAATATTTTGATTCTTCTAAAAAATTGGTTTTCGATCAATGCTAGAAATTTTCGAAAAACATCAAAAACTTCAGATTTACATCACAAAAAATATACCCAAATAAAACAACTGTTGTCATCAATAAAGGTTAAAACTACTTGTAATAGGTATGAGATATCACTGGTGAAATCCCCCATACATCACTATGTATTAAATCAAAACAATGAGAAGAATGTTGTTCATAAGATGGGAAAGGAAGAGTTTTGCTTTTTCCCATTTTGCAACTAGAGCAATCGAAGGTGACATCTTTATAAGAAAAAGGAATTATATTATCTAGAACTCCAGATTTTAATATGGATAGAAGAGTTATTTTATTAGGATGACCTAACTTAGGATGCCACAACTTGTAGTCATCTTGAACAAAATTATAATTACACTTATAGGCTTGGTCGGTGCATTAAAATGAAGAGGAAAGAGTCTGCCCCATTTAGGTCCTGCCGCTACTGTCTTCCCTGATACCAGCTCCTGCATAACGTAACCAGAAGGAAAAAAAACAACTTTGCAGTTATTTTCCACATTTGTCCAAAAGAAAGTAAATTAGCAGATAAATCAGGAGAGACAAAAACTTGTTTCACGGATGGAGAAGAAGAAATATCACCAATAGTAGTGATGGGAAGATGATCCCCATTAGCCCTCTCAATTTGCAAGTTGCCATCATATTTTTTGATATTAGTAAGATCATCAAAAGAAGGGGTCATTTGATTTGAAGTTGTTGAGTCAAAAAGCCAAGTTTTAGATAGAGATGTATTTTTACCAATAAGGCCAAGAGTAGAGAGCTGAAATAATCATCTACTAAATATTCTCTTAAGAAATGGATGAGGTTAATGGTTGTGGAGAAGTAGGAGTAGCAATAACAGCAGGATAGTCAGTCACATCACTAATAGTAGAAGTATGAAAAGCACAAGAATTGCGATTTTAAGCACGTTTCTGACATTCTGAAGTAATATGTCCTTTAGTCTTGCAGTAGTTACATAATTTTTGAGAACATTGATTTGCAATATGGCCAAAAGCTTTGCAACTATAACATTGTGTGTTGGACATATCGCAAACTCATTGTTTTCCTTAAGCCGCATACGCAACATTGAGAATATTAGAACTCCTATGTTGCTACAAAGTAGCTTGAGTTAACTGGCGTTGATCCTCTCTAAAAAGTTCATTTAAACAAATATCCAATGATGGAGAAGCGCTCCGTTGCAGTAAATTAGCACGTATAGATTCAAACTCAGGCTGGAGTTTCTTTAAGAATTGATCCTTCTGACTAATCTGGTGAAGAGTCTAAACATCTTCTAAAGAGGTTGCAGAAATATAAGTATACACAATTTTTGTATATTCAGTCCATAATGTGATAAAACCAATATAATATTCCTGAACAGATAGATTCCTTTGGGTATAATTAGAAATATAATACTCTAACTGAAAAGGCCTAGTTGAGTTTTTCTAGTCGTAAACTTGAGATAGTCCCACATACCTTTGGTTGTCTTATAAAGTCATAGATTGACAACAATAACATGTTCCATAGTCTACACTAACCAGCTCTTGACTCTAGCATCTTGGGCTTCCCATTTAGCCGCCTTAGTTGGATGTGTAAGCTTAGTGTTGGTGCAATCAATAATTGAAATTTCCAAGCAAAGTAATTTTTACTCGAAAACTTATCACAATCTACCTCATTCTTGTCCATAAATGAGATTTGAAAAACAATACCAAGAAAAATATCTCAAAATTTTGAATCAAGAAACAATCACCCATTTCCAAGATCTAACCCAAAAAATTAAGATTCATAAAAGAATAGATTCACGATAAACAAAGAGGGGCTCTGATACCATAACAAAACTAAAAAACACAAGATAGAATTTTGTGTAAAGCTTGCATACCCAAAACTATGGACTCTGCCTTCAATATATAGAATATGTACAAATGATCAAATCCTATAATTATAATTACTTCGAATAATATTGCCTAATTATGGTAGAATATTCTAATATAAAGATGGTACATAATTACAAAGAATATTACATTGATACTATACAATCTGGACAATATTATGGCGATATTATAGAATCTGGACAGATATCATTGACACTATGGTCTATGATCACACGCTGTTCATTGTGATATCTTCAGATAGTGATAATTTTGGAGTCTCTTTTTCGTTTTGCAGCTGGCATTTAGCATTTTGTAGTCTTGCGTACTTTCCCGCTTTCACGTTCCTGAATCTTCATGGACATACCGTCCTTTGGCAAGTTTGTGTTATCCCATTTTCCTTGTTCTTCTTACTCGTAGCGCGTCTAAGAAAGATGTGGGAGTTGAAAAGTCGGGAGAGGACATGTAGCATGCTATGTGCCAATGCGGGCTATGTTACTCGTTAATGGACGCTAAGAGTGTTTTCTTAATCAATACATAGTGTAAAACAGGCAAATAAAGAAATGAGATTTGACTAATTTAAGGTTGAACCTAGAACACAATGAAACATCTCAATAGAACTTGCATTTCAAGCTCGAATAGCAGCTTGAAATGCAAGTAACGGAACACCGCGGGCTTGTTAGCTGGGGACGAATTTCAAATCGTATGTTGCTTTGATAACAAGTCCCAGAAGTCATTGGTTGTTCACGAGAAGAAAAGGTTAATAGTTGATAGCTGGTTAAGAAAGTCAAGTTGATAGAGATGCATAAACAGCCTCTGTCCTTATGCTTCCAATGTTGAATTAAGAGGACTGCGAAACTTCTATGCAAGTGAAACCCCAATCACTATTTTTTGGATGCATATTCAATAAATCGTTAACTATTGGTAATAACTTATAAATTATGTATTCTTAATAAATTATTTGATGAAATAAAGGTTCATATTCAATATAAGTAACATTTATAAGTTTTAGTATACTAGGTATTTTTTTATTATAATCTCCTTTTTTATGGCTGAAATTATTAAAAAGATTTTAGGGAGACTTATTTTAGAATAAGAGTACGCCTAAGACGAAATGAATCAAATTAATTTACCTACTGCGATTTGAAAGGTTTCTACTGCAATTCTGATGTCATGTTATTATCATATTCAACAGGAATCTCAAGCAGGCTTTTGAATGCGAATTGATGGCTGAGTGACAACATATTTCACTATGTACCGGATTCTAAGCAATCTTGGTCCCAGGCGTAAGACTTGGGACTTCAAGACTCTAAAACGATCGAATTGCATCATCTTTTACTATAGAACTTAGTATCATTGCTTACTTTACTTGAAAAATGGCACCATCGATCATGAATAATTATAGACTTGGGAACGAACTTTTTAGGCAAATCCTATAAAAGAACCTTTGTGATATACTTGATTATTCTTCTTAGCCCCTGTATTTTTAATTCGTTAACCTTAACTCCTGTGTTTTTTATTCTCATTCAAGATATCCTAATTGGGTATTTTCGGACAAATTTGCCCTTGAAATCAAGAGATTAAAAAAATGTATTTCAATAATCTAAGGGCAAATTTGTCCGAAAATCTAAGGGCAAATTTGTCCGAAAATATCCAATTGGGGTATCTTGAATAAGAATTAAAAACACAGGGGCTAAGGTGAACGAATTAAAAACACATGGACTAAGATGAATAATCAAGTATATTACAGGAACTGTTTTATGTGATTTGCCAACTTTTTCTTTATACAATTTATTGACATAGCAACAACTCCTGCATAACATAAATTTACAATCCTTGCGTTGAGTTGGACAGTCGATAATCCATCACAAAGAAAGTCAACCATATCCCAGCTGCTCCACTCAAGGATTTGTTGGCGGAGTGTACGTATAAAAGAAAGACAACAACCACTTGAAGCCGAAACATCACCAAATTTTCACCTAAACCTTTTATAAAACAAGTAGCAGCAGGCTCTTCACCTTCTCTAAAAAGTTCGATTAAGGTGGATGTATTATCATGTATAAAAGACTAAAGTTTTATATAAAAAAGAGTTGAGATAATGATGCGCTACCTTTTCATTGCGCGTACCCTTCACTTGTAAGTTAAGTCTCATAATGGCTTCCTCCTAAATCATGCAGTACCCACTACAGTTACTCATCACTTGTGTTGCAACATTTTAAGGAAAAAGAGAGAGAGAGAGAAAGAGATCATACATACAAGAAATGAGAGTTGTAAATTATGGAATAAATAATATTGGAAAAATGTTACCACCGAACGGAGATAATGAGACAGCTATATATGTTTGTCCTTAATCCAACTTCTCCTTAAATAATTGAGTTTGTTGTGTAGAGTCCATTTGCTCAATGTCTACCAGCAGTATATTGATTATTGACAAACTCAAATTAACCAAAAAAAAAAAAAAAGAAGCAAACAGTTAATTACGCCATATGTCATAACCAAGATAATCATTGTGTTCTGAAATCTGCATCGCTTCGATTTTCTCGATGTATATCGTTCAGAATGGTGACTGATAAATCCTTTACTTGATGATAGAAACTGAATTGCCAATTATTAATTCGTATATTAGTTCTTTAATATTGAAATACGTAGAAAAAGAGACCTTTTGGCTTCATATGCCACTGAATTGTTTCAATGTTTGCCATAAGTGCATGTGTTGAAAGTGTAAATTTCAGAGGAAATCAACTAAACCCCAATAAGTAGGGACTTTATAAATGTGGAGGAGATGATAATGTAAGTAATTCTAACCTTCCATTAAATAAACTTAAGTGTACTGTATTCCACTCGCAAACACATAATTAGTCTACTTATATACATCACAAAATCAAACTGAGGTAATTTTCTTTCTCTCTTGCTATCATGTGATCATTGGTTTTGCCACCAACCTAAGTAACACCTATATCTATCCCAAACCCCACGTAACAGCTTAAACAGCCCGATAAGCTTCTTCGACTTTTAATCCTATGCGAAACAGTCGGCAAAGTCCGAGGAAAAACATGAAGTCACCTCTCTCTGCCTCCGCGTCCTCAATTCTGGTGAGAAAGGCTCGTCTCTCTCCATATGTCTTCACTCTATTAGCTTTCGTTGTTTTCGTTACCATCCTATATTGGGAGGATTTCTTGTGCCTCCTTGGAGACCTTGATCTCAACGCCGAAAAAGTCCTCACAAGGACAGGTCAGTGGACTCTGTAAATATTGTAGCAGTAACATTCTTTGACATACATATATACACACCCCACAATGCTTTCATAGTTTTGTCTATATTTTGAAGATTTGTGAGTTTATGGTGTTGAGGATTCAGTGAGTTGGCTTTTGTTTTGGGGTGGTTAGAGAGGAAGTGGGAGAACCTGCCATTTTCAATAGGGAGGACACCGGTAGGTTGCGACGTGTTCAGTGGGAGGTGGGTGAGGGACGAGTTGAATCGGCCACTTTACGAAGAATCGGAATGTCCGTACATACAGCCACAATTGACGTGTCAGGAGCATGGCAGGCCTGATAAGGATTACCAGTTCTGGAGATGGCAGCCCCATGGTTGTGATCTTCCAAGGTTTGTCCCTAGTCCCTACCATGCATATATTAGAAATTGCCAGACATATGAACCCATTTGGTATCTAGACAGCCGTTTAATTACTGCAAATTTGATAAAAATATAAGTATTGGACAATCAAAGCTTAGCTATATTAATATCATGCAGATCAAGAACATGAGAGGAAGCATTTTCATCAAGTTTTTCACACATTATGCGTTGTGTCAATTGAAGGAAAACAGTTGAGCTAATTTCACTACTTAAATATCAATAGTATTGACAAAAAAAAGGAATGAAGAAGTGAAAAGCTTGTTAATAATTATGGTTTCACTGATAATTATCTATTAAGTTTTCCAAATATAAATAATTATTTTATTTCACATCATCTTATCAAATTTTAAAATAATATAATATAAAATTACAATAACGGTTATTTGGAAACAGTTTACTATTAAATCTTTCCAGATCTCACGTATTAGCGGAATTCTTACTAAATGTTAGAGATAAGACTGCATACTATTAACTCCAGATCCTGTGTATCAGCAAGATTCCTACTTGATATTGTTGTTGAATAAAGATTGATTTAATATTAAACAAATATGAAATATCAATCCTAAATTGAATTATTAAGAAAATATCAAATATAACATATCTTTTAACAATTTAGATTAGATAGGCATGTCATCCTTCTCTTGTAACGTAAAAGTTTGATTATTATTACAACTAAGTTTCTTGTATAACTTGATTTATTACATCCATCAATTAATCATAAGATATTAATTACATCCTGCTGTATGTTTCTCGAAGGTATTTAATTTGCATAATCTTTTTGTTTTTTGTGGCCGCCTTCTTAGTCAAATGTATTTAGATAAACGATCTGACATGACATGATCGCCGGCCTTATATACGTGAGATGTTACATGAAAAATCTAGACTTCACAAATTGCACTAGCCAATATAACTAATTACAGCCAAGCAACCGCAAGATTGTTAGGTTTTTCCTTGATTTATATAAAGTTAATGGGACATGATGTCATCCACAGTTTCAATGCTTCTTTGATGCTTGAGAGCCTACGAGGAAAGAGAATGATGTTTGTTGGTGATTCCTTGAACCGAGGTCAATATGTCTCCCTGATCTGTCTTCTCCATAGACTAATCCCTGAAGGCGCCAAATCGATGAAGACCTTCGGTTCACTAACTGTCTTCACTGCCAAGGTCCCTGATCATGTTACTATAAGTTTCAGCTCTATTTTCATCTAATTACGTAGTGCCTTAGAAAAACATGTCCATTTCCCTTCTTTCACTTAACCACTTCAAGACTTTCTATGCCGAAATTTTCCTATATCCCATGCTTGTAGGAGTATAATGCCACAATAGAGTTCTACTGGGCACCATTTCTTCTTGAATCAAATTCAGATAACGCCGTTATACATAGGGTATCGGATAGGATTGTAAGGAAAGGCTCGATCAACAAGCACGGACGGCATTGGAAAGGCGCCGACATCTTGGTGTTTAACACCTACTTGTGGTGGATGACCGGACTCCAGATGAAAATCCTGTAACTTTCTACTCTTTTTCACTTAATTAAATACCCTTTTATAGACGGAGTATTATCTGAGACCAAAATCACATACACGTATATATGTTTGTAATGATCAGACAAGGGTCTTTTGAAGATGAAGTCAAAGACATTGTGGAGGTCTCGACCGAGGACGCTTATCGCATGGGAATGAAAAGTATGTTAAGATGGGCGAGAAAAAACATGGACCCCAAGAAGACTAGAGTCTTCTTCACCAGCATGTCACCTACACATGCCAAGTGAGCGTAGTTCACACATTCTTAGTCATTCTCTAATAGACCGTGTGCAAAATCTCACTTCTTTTTCTTGTACAAAATCCTGACCGTGAATTAACTCAAATTCCTGTCTCCGAAATTTTGCAGGAGTATAGACTGGGGAGGAGAACCGGGGCTGAATTGCTACAACCAAACAAAAATGATTGACAATGCTACATACTGGGGATCAGATTCCAGGAAAAGCGTAATGCAAGTAATCGGAGAGGTATTCAGCAAATCAAAGTATCCAATTTCGTTTCTGAATATCACCCAACTCTCAAATTATCGCAAAGATGCTCACACCTCAATTTACAAGAAGCAGTGGAATCCATTGACTCCTGAGCAGCTAGCCAACCCTGTTAGCTATGCGGATTGTACACATTGGTGCATGCCTGGTCTTCAGGATACTTGGAATGAACTCCTGTTTACAAAGTTATTTTATCCTTAAATTGATAATATAATCAAAAGCGATTTCTCACCAAATTTCACTTTTTCATTTTTGATGCCAACAAAAGAATTTTATTTCTTCTGTACTTTTTCTTTTCTTGATTTATTGGTTGGTTCTGTTTTTCAATTTGATTGTCCTAGGACTGAGCGTTTTGTAACTTGGGCAGATATGAGTATAAAATTAGGAAGTGTTCAAAGTTAGGGAAAACAAAAAAATCCATGTGCAATTTCACCGTCTCTACTAAGGGAACAGTTGACACAGTAAAATTAACTTCATTTGTTGAGAAAGTGCACAGAGACTTCTGCTTTATTTGGTTGGACGCAAAGTTTTTAATGAAATATAATATAATGAAATAGTTTATAATGAAATAAAACGTAAATAAATGTAATATTAGAAAATTGTTGTTTGACAGGGATAAAAGGGTTCATAATATAATTAGTAAAATATTGTTTAGATGAAGGTTTATAATATAATATAGTGTAAAACACACAATAGGGGGTAGACGTGGACAAAAAAGGGAGATTTTGGAATTAAAAAGAAAATCACGCAACAGTGGGAATCGAGGGTTTGGAGGCGTGAACAATGAAAGGGGCTTTTAATTGGTAAAAAGAACGAAGAGAACACACAAATAAGGGGACTGCATTAGGGAACAGGAGAGGGAGGACTGCGTGAAAACAATAAACAAAAGGAGGGTTGCGTTAAGAACATAGGTGTGCGGCGGCAGATCGTGGGAAGGAATCAACAACAGTGGAGAGGCTGAGAAAGAAGGCTGTGGCAAATAGAAAAGAAGAGAGCATCGCCCATGACGGTCCCAATGCCAGTGACAAGTGGAATAGTTAGGAAAATCATGATGTTGGGTAACTAAATTTTTATTTCTTGGTTTACGGAACCCTAGTTATTGAACTTTGCACATTGTGGGAATTTTGTTCTTTATTTCAATTGATTTATAAGTCAAGTATCAATTATTTTTTTGGGCCATTATTTGATTGTTTAATTTGACAGCTAGGTGCGCAACTAGTGTTGGATCCCGAATCTGAGACCCAACTACTTAATCCGAAACCCTCATCCTTATACATGATTCGGGTCCCAACCAAAAAACGCGGCAAAAGAACAGAAACAAAAGCAAATCGAAGGCTTGGAATCGAAAGCGAAACGAATCGAAAGGCATAAGGCGGAAGCAAAGCGAACAATTTCAACACATGAATTCAGCACCTTATCCGAATGTAACACATAATATATAAATACATGCACTATTCATAATCATGGAAAGATGCAGTGCACAATCAATTGGCTCGAGAGTTCCGTAGAACAGGACGGATAACCAGAAGGTTATACCGTAAACAGGACGAGTCCAATT